>PVJX010036409.1:0-17595 GCA_004027295.1 Dolichotis patagonum
CTGTTTCTTACCTTTTTTCCTTTATATTGGGTGCTTGAAATTTATTTGCATTGTTCTATATAATACAGCTCACAGGTATCTGACTTTCTGGCCATCTCTTATTCTCTGCCTCTATTTGTTGAGTCAAAAACAATCAAAGACAAATATTACATTGTAGTTTCTTGTTAGTTCTTCTTTTTCATTTTTTTTTTCTGCAGCACTGGGACTGAATCTAGGGGCTTCCTTGTTCACACTAAGAAAAAGCTTTATCATGGAACTACATCCCCAGAGCTTTTTAAAAATTGAGTTTTACTAGACTTTTACTAGTTGTCCTAGCTGGCCTCATATTTGTGATCCTCCTGCCACAGTCTCCAAAGGAGCTGGAATTATGGGAATGTACCACTATTCTTAGCTCAGAATGCATTTTTGACTTCTGACTCCTTAGCCTCTCTTTAGAGAGGCTTTTTATTTGCTTGGGCTTTCACAACTTATAGGAAGCAGTTAGGACTGAAATTCATCTTTCCTCAAGTTTCCTCAACTTAATTCCAAGAGAAATCACACAGCACAAGGTAAGCGCTCATATATTCTTACAGAAAGTATGATAATATGTGAGTATATTCTGTATCTGTCTCCTCTTTTAGGTAATAGTGCACAGATAATGGCTATTTAGAGGGCATGAGAAATTAATCTTGAGGGTTCCTTTCAAGAAAACACTCTGGATGAAGAAAAGACAGTAAAGTGGATTTGGCTCAGCTAAAATTCTGGAGTGTATTAACTAGGAATGGTGTAATTTACTTTTAGGTGCCACAGACTGACATAAAACACTGGGGTATTTCTAGAATTAATGTTTGATTTTTAAGCAAACTCAATATCCGTGAAACTAATACCAAGATGTCCCAACTGTATTGTATGTTTCAAGATCTTGAGGTTTGCAAGGCAGATGCCAATTTAGAGCTTCCTAACCGCCTGATACTCTGTGGGTCTAGATCACTCACAGTATTAACACATGAGCAAAAGGGATAGGGATCTCATGGAGGCACCTCTCAGTTCTTCAGAAAATATAAAACTTGCCTAAACAATGACTCATGGAAGCCACAAGGAATGGACTTACAGATGTGAATGTGAGTGTGAGTGTGCTGATAAACACCAATTCTCCAGTGGGTGAGTGTCAGGTTTCTGTGGTTCACAGAAGAGAGAAAAGGGGTACTGAAAGCCTCAATTCCACACAAAGCCACTGTTGCAGTTCCCAATCATTGACTCTTCAAGAACATGTGGTACAACAAGAACTTTTTCAGTTAATTTGACTAGATTTTGAATTCTAAGTTGTACATCTTTGCCCAGCTCACCATTTCTGAAAGCACACCTGACCTTTGACATGTACATTAATTTTTATGCTTTTAAACTAGAAAAGTCCTATTAAATCAGTGATGTGTCTCGAACGTGTGATGTTTTAGACTAGTGAGATATAATGATAAGTCACTTGCCACATGGTTACTTTTGTTTAGATCAGCATATACAGAGGTCTGTTCGCCATGTGACCTGGAAGGGAGGGACTAAATCAGATTTAAAACATATCCTAGTTCCTTAGACACGTACAAACCTTAGGAGAGCCATTATTTTTACTGGAGTTCTCTGAGAATCCTCTGTAATATTTTAATTTTAGGTATCAATTCAACTAGGTTAAGGGAGACTTCAGTAGCTAGGAAGGGATTATTTATGGGCATGTCTGAACATGTTCCTGGAAGAGATTAACATTTGAGTCAGTTGACTGAGAGGGAAAGATCGGCCCTCAGTGCGAGGAGGTCATTCATTATCCAATAAGCTGAGGGTCTAGATACAAAGAAAAAGGCAGAGAAAGGACACATGTGTTCCCCCAATCTTCTACAGCCTTTCTCGTACCTTTGAATATCAGAATTCCAGATTCCCCAGCCTTTGGACTCCAGGACACACCATAGTGACTCCTTGGGTTCTCAGGCTATCAGTCTCATGTAGAGAATTACATCATCAGTTTCCCTCGCTCTGAAACCTTTGAACTTGGACTGATCTCCCTGGTTGTAGGCAGCTTATCATAGTATTTCTCAGCCTCCAACGTTGGGTGAGTCAGTTCCCATAATAAACATACCATCTTCTCTCCTTTGCTACTATTTATTGATGATTGATGTATAAGAATTATGATGTTTTTTATATAAATTTGTATGTATTGTCTCAATTTTGTAACAATCCCTATTATACGGGTGAGATAATTGAAAATTAGAGATCTTTATCAAGGTCATGCAGTATAAAGTGGCAGAATTAGGTCTCAAATATAGATCTACAATGGTACCTCAGTTCACTAACACTTTGGTTTGCAAACATTTTGATTCACAAACAGAAGAATTTGACAAAATTTTGTTTTTGTTAACAAACTCTGAATTGGGTGACAAACACCACTGTGGTAAGTTTTCCCACACGAACAGTAATGAGGACATCTTTTACCAAATTGTAGAACAAATTAAGTTCGTGAAACAAGGTACACATCAGAGCCCAGGCTCCTAGTCATGAATTCACACTGCCTGACAGCAGGCACTTGTTCTTGTCTGAGGCTGCCCAGAAGGCTGAAAAAAACAGACCTTCAAACAAATGCAGTTGTCTTAAATAAACACAATCTTCTCTGCAACTTTTTTTCCTGCCTGTATTAGTGGCTTTTCATTACTGGGACAAAATGTTTGACATTTCAATTTAAATTATAAATGGTTTATTTTGGCTCACAGTTTCAGAGGTATCAACCCATGGTCATCTAGATCTAAACAAAAACATCAACGGCAGAAGGGTAGAGGAAAACTGCTCCATTCATAACGTCTGAGAAGCAGAGAAAGAGCTTAAGAAGAATAGATATAGTCCCCAAGGACAAACCCCCATGACCCACCCTGAAGAATGCTTTACTAATTTCTAATTGAGTTGGTCATCAACATCATTACACTGCCCTTTAAGAGCTCATGGACTGATAGCAGTAAAGGTAGAAGAAAAAAAAGCAAGGACAACACTGTGATGAGCAGAAATCTGATGCACAGACCATTGAAATGCAGAAAAAAGAAGCTAGGACTGTTTGCAAGTCAACTCCAGGTCCTGATTCCCCCCACCTCTGCCTTCCTCCTTTGATGCTGTGATGGCCCCAGGAGGCAAAGTAAACACTTGCTCAAGTTGCTATACATTTCCTGAAGTTTCTAGTCACCAGGGAAAATTACCTCTCCCTTTCTTCTTTCACTTGGAAAAATCATTGTGTTGGGATAATTAAGATTCATCCTTTGATCTGTCTCTATATCTGCAGAGCATAAATAACGTTGACTGGTGAGATCTGATTGCTCCAATATTTCAGGTTTATATTTTGAGTAACGCAAGACTTGGTTGCTAAAACCAGTAAATAATTTACTCTAGTCTGAATTATGAGCTCTAGGCAAAAAACATGAGATCAAAGAGAGGAACAGAGGTACGATAGCAAACACTGGTCTCCTGTGAAGTATTTTTCCAAATTCACTGCTGGAAGAAAGGGCAGGGGCAGGATGGGAATGACAGCAAGTGGTGAATCCACTGAGTTCCTTCTGGCTACTGCCCAAAGAGTGGTTTTGCTGACAATAAAAGGAAGCTAGAGAGATGAATGCCATTTGTGAGCATAGGGAAAGAATATGATGGATTTCAGTACAGGCTTTAAAATTTTAAAAAAATCACTCCAACTTAAAAAATTTATCTATCTGTTACCATCTATGGGGAATCACATGAAAGAATTTGTGGCTATATAATTGGCATAAACAAAAGCTCAGTGTATTTCTCTTTTTCTCATTTGCTCCCTTCTAAGTGCTTCAACCAGTCAGTGAAGGCTGCAGGTTAGAGACAGGTGGGAAATGCCCTCCCCACCTTATGTCTGCTGATCTCAGACTTTGGACAGTTTCAAGTGCCAGATGTCAGCAGGAGTTGCAGTACCTGCTCTTTTTGCTGTTTTCAATAGGGTCATAAGACAATGCATTCAGCATGGTTGATAGGAGACAGTGAGTTCTTGGGATCAAATAGTGTTAGAAGGACCTGTCAAAATAAGGGAAACAAAGAAACAAAAAATACCTTGAAACGCTGTGTATATTGCTGAACTAAGCAGATTACAGAAGGAATTTTTGGAATTTCTCCTCAGAGGCCAGAAGCCTGGAAATTTAATGACTCTATTCCTGGAGGTAAAAGATTTCTTGATTGGACTGAGAAATGCAATTCCCATCCATTGGACTTCAACTGGAGAAGAATATCCAATTCCAGATTCTCTATGACTCTTATTTTCTTCTTTATTCTATGAACTGATCTACTCTCTTAAGAAATGTATATTTTTAGGCCCTGGTCTACAGAATAATAAGTCAGCGAAATTCCAATAATTAGTGCTGGAGAGAATCAGCCCATTAACACCACTTGCACTTTCCTTTTAATAGAATTCTCTGCTGATTGCTGGCAGTATGGGGAAAACTGGGAATTTTGGATTTAATCCAATATGGATTTAAACCCCGATTTACCACCTCACCCTCAGTTCTCCAAGTCTCAGAGCCTCATAGGTAAAATGACACTAGAAATATTTACCAGTTTTACAATTTTAGTAAAATATGAAGTTTATTGGTCACTTATTTTTTTCTAGCAGATGCTGCTGGTACCAAAGGTTACTTTCTCTCTGGATAGTGGATACACTGTTCCTTGGTTACCAACTTGCCCGACTGTGGTGAGATCAAATACTCGTACCAAAGTCATGTGAAGTGTGAATTTACTGCAGGCCATCAAGAGAATCCATGGGAACCAAGGATCCAGGAGGAGCCCCAAGCAAAGCTGCCTGGCATGGTGAAGTCTGTCTGTGTGCACCCCAGCTGAGGAGCCCTGGAAGAAGGTTCACTCTGGGTTTTATAATGTAAGACATCAAGAGCTGCTGTGCTCAGGTGCTGAAGGACATTCTTCTTTGGGAGGGGACAGGAACAGAGCCCAGACTGTCCATGCTCTTCCCTTCTTAACCCAGAATATTTTATCCCTAGCACATTTGATAGTAATTTTTGCGAACCAAAAGAAAGAAACAGGGCAGCTAGGTCAGTTTAAGGCCAACCAGAGAACTGGTCCTACACTCTTAACCCAGTTTCTGTCTTCAGTTGTAGTTGGGGCTTGCAGACAGCATCCCCTCCACCCAGTTCTTGCTGGGTTTCTTCACTTTTCTGTCTCACTTTTCTTGTATCAAAACGATGTCAGTTTACTCCTGCCACACACAGGCAGGGTTTGCAAGTGCAGGGCGTTTCATACCCACGGCACAGCGCTCAGTCAATGGGAGATGAGGCTCACCAGATACACGCCCCAGGCTCCAGCCTGCAGGCAAAACGTTCGGAGGTGCATGTTTCACTGCTACACAGGGGTCTCCAGTAAAGTAATCTCTGATTGGCCATAGTGGTAAATAGCTCCTCCTTTATGGGCTTCTCACCCTTCCCCTCTTCACTTTCCTTATTCCCTCATTCCTGCTTTTGGAAATCACCTGTCAGATAAAGTACTGGTATCCAAGTCATTGCCTCAGGTTCTGTTTTGCAGAGATTCAAAATGACAATGCCCTTTTTAAAAGTATTCCTCTTTTCTCAGTACCCACACTTTCTCCTTTGTTTCCCACATGGTTAGGTGACTCAGTATCTCCATAAAGATGGAGAAGAGACATCCTTTTTTCTTCTACATTTCTCAGTCTGTCTTTCTTTTCCTTACACCCTTCCACTTTTGGAAAAATAGTTTCTCAGTCCTCTCTCTTTTCTTTTTCTCCTCTTATTCTCTTCCTGACACTTTTATTTTACCTAGAATAAATCTCATTCTCTATCCATCTCTAGGGTCATCTGTTTCAGTCAAGGACACGTCTTTCCCCATAGCTCCTTACACCAGCCACCTAGGGAGCATCTTCTTTTTCAGATCTGATTCCAGCACCAAACTTAAATACTCTTTAATTGTACCCACTTGTCTCTTTATCAACCTTGGTTGGGTATTTTCTCTATGTTACACATTTCATAAACTTTAGATGCTTTGTCTTGGTCCACTGAGGAATGGTACTGTTATTCCCATTTTCAGGTGACCAACTTCAGGTATGGAGAGGTAGAAAAACTTGTCCAAGGTACATAGGGACCTGAAATGTGAATCTTGTTCCTAATTGCAGTGCTTGGTTATACCTGCTGTTCCATCTGAATATTTCTAAGGCATATCATCACTATTCTACTCACCACATCTTCTACAGTGTCTCAAATAGGGCTCTACCATCCTATCCCATTACCTCAGAGGCTTCTTTTCTTCTACTTTCACCCCAATTGAAATAACCTCTGTTTCATACAATTGGCTTTCATAAATGATTAATTAAATGAGCCACCATGTAATGGATTATTACCACTGTAGGTATTGTCATTTGTATTAACATGTAGTTCACTATATTTTGTCAGTACTAAAGAGAACATTATGGGCTTTGGAGTAAAAAAGGATGAAAGTCAAACATCATTGCCATCACTTACTAGCTATGTGACCCCAAGTGACTCACTTAACATTTCTCAGACTTAATTTCCTCATCTACAAAGCATGGATTTTAAATAGTTTCCAACTATGGGTTTATTGGGAAGAAGTGAAAGAAGTAATTTAAATTATGTAAATCATTCTTCAATGTTTCTGTCACATAATAAGTGTTTATTACCTTGTATTAGCAGTAGCAGCAACAGTAATAATAGTGACGGGAACAGTATTACTAGCAGCAATGGTGACAGACGTTGTGAGTTAAAGCAGTAAGTCTAGACGTCACTTGGGTCTTCCAGCCACTTACAATTAACCTCATTTTCTCAGCCAGGGAAAATTTAGAGCCTTATGTGTGAGTTCTGCGAACATGAAGTCACTTGCTCTCCTTCTTTCTATCCTTGTTAATTTCGGTCTATTTTCCATATGGAAGTCAGAGACAAGATTTACAAACTCATAACCAGATGTTACCTCTGTATTCAAAACCCATCAGAGTTTTCTATGCTGTGTGCCATTCCACTCAGGGTAAAAAAAAAAAAAATTCATTCTCCTTGTCTTACAACATCACATGATCTAGCCTGTTCTGCCTGCTGACCCCATCTTTCTCCACCCCTCTCTGTTCCAGTTGTGTTCCAGATGTACTGGCATCCTTGCTGTCTTCAGATATGACAAAGAATGTCCATCGCAGGGTTTCTGTGCTTGTCCCCTCTGTCCAGAGGTCTCTTCCTCAGATAGCATGTGATTCAGATCTCTACTCAGTTTCATTCTCAGAGGGGCTTTACTTGACCATTTGCCACCATGGCACCATCATCTTACCCAACTTCATTTTCCTTCCTAGCTTTTAGCACTTTGGTTCATTAAATGTCTTCTCTCACACACATGAGATCAAGGACTCTTCCATTGCATCCATTGCATTGTATCCATGGCTAGATGAGTATCTTATGGATTTGCTATCATGCTCAGTATTTCTTGACTAAATGTCATCCTAACTCAATGGAATCACTTCATCTCAGAGGTAATCTTACCATTGTTCTACAAATCCTCACCTGTTGTTTAACTCAGCCTTTTCTTTGAATTTTATGTTTTCACACAGGGGCACATAACATTTTCTTTCATTGCCTTGTTTTTTCTCCAAACTCCAGACATTGACATCTTCTCATTCCCTAAGTGACTTCTTAGGGGATTTCTCTCAACAGAAAGAGCCCCCACATATGGAAGGAATTCTGATGCCAACTAATAATGTAATTAAGGTTTCAACTTCTGCTAAATTTGTGCTAGCATTAGATTGCTAGCCCTTTGGGAAGAAAAGCTATGCTTTACTGAACTCAGAAAATGTTTAGAAAATACTCAACACTGATCAATACTCTAGGAAGGCTCTGGGAACAGATATGAAAACTATGTGGCATTGACATTCCAACAAGCCACAGCCTCTAATAATAAGCAGGTATAGAAAAAGACTGCTTTAGTGTTAGATAAATCAGTTGTTAAAAGTTTGTGTGGCCAGCAAAATGCAGATATGGTGTTACTATTTGAAATTGCTCTTTCCATGTCTGTCTCCAGATTATAGCTTCTTCAAGGGAAATTTTTCCTTGATGAAACTCTGACTCTTCTTTATTTATCATTTTATTTTAGGTGATTGGCATAGTGACAGTCTTCCAAGAGGAGCTCAGTAAATATTTGTTGGATGAAAAAATAAACAATAGAATAGAGTTTTAAATAAGTGTGTTGGCAAAGATAGGGAGGAAGGGAAGGACAGCACTGAGGAAGTTGGTGTCTGAACTAGGCTCTGGAAGGACAAAACAGAGAGGTAGGAAGATAATTCTGGATACATGAAAAGCCATGGTAAAAGACAAGAAGGTGCTGAATAGTTTTGAATTGGAACACTGTAAAGCATCTGTAAACTTGGAACCAAAAGCAAGGGTATGGGATCATGTACTGTGGAGGACACAGTACAGAGCAGGCATGCAATGGCTTGGTGGTTTAAAATTTTCCTTTAGTATGCATGCTATAAATGCACACTCTAGTCTCAGAAGATTCTGGTGAGAAACTCCAGTGAAGAAGTATTCAGAGGACTGGCCAGAGACTAGCAACATCAGCAATTCCTGGAGACTGGCAGGACACATTCCCAGGCTCTCCCAGATCTTCTGATTCAGAAACTCTAAGAGTGGAGCACAGCCATCTATGTGTTAACAAAACTTCCATGTGATTTCTGATGAACACTTAAGTTTGAAGGCCACTTTTTCAAGGTGCGGTGTTATGGCTGATACATTGTGTCAACTTGAGGAGTTTAGAAGTTTAATTAAGAGACTCATTGGGGAAGCAGTATCCTTACTTTGTAAATATCCTTATCCTGTGCAAAAGGATGGCACAGAGATTTTGTGAGTGCTACACCTGCCCTGGAGGGTAAGGAGTGGCCTGTGTACAATATAAGGGAGAAGAAGAGGCTTGTTTCCCACTTTTTGCTCTTGTTGCTGCCTTGAAGTGTTGCCCCAGTGGCATGCCACCCAGCCTTGGAGCCAACTGATTTTGGACTGAAAAAACCTCCACAAACAGTGAGCTAAATAAATCTTTCCTTCCTTCATTTTGGGTGTCAGGTGTTTTGTCCCAGAAACAAGAGAATAGTAATCAGGATATAAGGGGTAAGAAATTATTCTAAAAACCAATCCTGATCATCTTTGAAGATATATGCAGTCTAAGAATTTCTCTCTAAATATGTCCTTATCCTTATTGCCATTAGATTAGCACCACACTGATGGATTTACTCAAACTTTTGGGACTAGTCTAGGCTTCCTCCAAGAGATCTATGCCCACTAGGTCTTTAAGGAAATGTGGAATAGACAAAAATTTTCTAGTGAGGAGTGATTGTATCTGAGGATCACATGCTCCAAGGAGGAAAGAAAAGCAATTGTGCCTTTGCCATAGATGTTGAATCATAGAAAGACATGAGACACCCAGAGAAAATAAAGAGAAGCAAATTTAGAACAAGCAACAAGAGATGTTTCCCTATTCAGCATTCACTCAACGTGCAAAATTGGGGAGATTTATGTCTTTCAGTGAATATGCAAGAGGTTCTTTTCACCCAAATGTAATTAACACCATTCAGTATTTTTATTCAGCAGCCAATATACCATATACACAATATTAAACAGACAATACCCAAATATAATGAACACCGGGAAATATTTTTATTAAATAGACAACTTAATGATAAGAGGTTTCTTGAAGATTGTTTCTTATTTCATTTATTCTTGGATCAACATCTGGAAGAATTTTGATTCTTTCTATATAAGCTATTGTGCTCAAGAATGGGTAGCTTCCCTGGATATTAATCATTTTTTTGAATAATGCAAGAGATTGTTATAATGAAAACATCTATGTTTGGTTAATTTATTTGGTTGGAGAATGTTGATTTGAGTACATTGTTATAACATCAAGAGTAGAGGGTTCAGTCTTTGTGTGAGCAACAAGAACGAGAAAATGAACAATTAGGGGTAAGGAACAGTAAAGAGAGAAAAGTGGATAGGAACACACAAGACCCTGCATTTCCACTCAGGAGCACTTGGGGAAGCTGAGTTCAAACACCTTATGAATTTGGGACACCACAACACTAATCCAGAAAAGATGATAGTGGACATGATGATGATAACAATAGCAACAATAAAAATAGCAAAGTTATTCTATATAAACCATGTACTGATATTGTGCTACTGTTTTATACATTTGCACTTGTCAAACTTTCGAAGCAAATTGAAGACTATCTTAACATCATTTTTTGGAAACCAAGGCTTCATAAAGCTAAGAGATGTTCCACATGGTCACAATCCTGGTAAGAGATTTAATCAGGCTTCAAATTCAGGGAAGTTTGCTCCAAGCTTGTGCTCTTAAACACTGCATAGCACTGCTTCTGAAGTGAGGACCTGAGATAAGGGAAGGTATGGATGTTCCACATTGGATATTTTTTATTGTATGTATACTATGTGACAGGCACTGTGCTACACATTGGAGATACTTTACCATACTCAATCCTACTACCAAGAATATATTACTAATGTCTGCATTTTATGGATTGCAGTAATATTTGGAGCAGAAATATTTGCTGGGTTTATTGGAAATGACAGTGGGTGTCAGGAATGACTTCTAAGTTAGCATCTGTCTGTGGGACTTCATGGATGACCTATGCACTTGAAATATTGGAAAAAAATCAAAGACAAGAATGAAATGATTCTATAACTCAAGACTTTTCCTCCAAAGTGAATTTATAGAAAAGTTCAAAAAGCTCTACTGAAGATGTCTAGATTACCTTGAATTAAAAGGCACATAATTTCTGCTTTAGTGGTATTACCATATGAAACAATACTAGTAGTTTTTTTTAGTGGATCTAGAAAATTATGGGCCATCCACTGGCCATGTTTAAAATGGGTGTACAAAACTTCCCCTAGTTACTCATCTGTTGAAAACATATCCAGTATCATATTTAAGTGATTTACATCAATTAAACAGATTGTGTAGATTGGTGCTTTAATGTAGCATTGAGTCTTTTGTTCACTAAATTTCTTGCAGTCTTGTGAAACAGACAGAATCACTATGTGAAATAGAAAATGTGCCTATTTAAGGAGAGGGGATATCTATATCTATCTATCATCTATCTATCTATCTATCTATCTATCATCTATCTATAGTAAATGCGTTTCAAACTTTATTGTGCTTTAGATCACTTAAGAATCTTATTAAAACACAGATTCTGATCCAGTAGGTCTGAAGGTACTGGGATTGTGTATTTGTAAGGTTCCCAGGAAATGCTAATGTTACAAGTTCCTAGTACTTGAGTAGCACAGGTATAGCTTGAAAAATTGAAGCTAAAGTATGTACACAATTCTTTTCCTTTCTCAAAGATCTCAGTTACTTCTAAAAATCGTTTACCATGCCAGGAATTCCAATCAAAAGAATTTAAACTTGAATAATAAAATCAACTACCAGGATAAACATCTAAATAAAATATCCAACAATGTTTGCCAACAATGATTCAGTGATGATACTTTTTGCAAATACATGTCGAGTGCAAATACATGTTGAATACATGTTGAATGCAGGCACCATACAGGGTTTACTCTATGGTGCCAGTTACCCTGGTAAACTAGAGACAGAAAATGAAGGGAGGGAAGAAACCTCCCATAGTTACCATTTATTATCCTTTCACTTAATCTTCACAATAGGGAAATGTTATTATTGTCTTCCTTTTTCAAAACAAGACTACAAGATCCAGAAAAGTCAAGCCATTTGCTGAATTTCATAGTAAGTATGAAACTGAGATTCTGAGCCCAGAGTCTATGAATTCATAACATATATTGTTGAATTTTACATCATTGGAAGTGGAAAATATACTCCACACACACACACACACACACGTGCACACACAGTCATATCCAGGTCATTAGTCTCTTAGTTCCAATTCAAATCTGTAGTGCTAATAACCCCAATCATCTATAGCTCAAAAAGTCCTCCTCAAAAAAAACCTCCTATAGTGGCAGTTCCCTATTGTGCACCAAGTATTTAATTTAACCAAGTCAACCAGACTTTCAAACCAAGCTGAGTTCACCTACTCCAACATTTCCAATCAGCCATATCTATGTAGTTGGCACTGGTAGGTGGAACTGTGAGATGATTTTGAAACCAGACTGTTAGAACTCTTGTTAAGCTAGAAGTGTATTCTCAGGCAGTGAGGTAGGAAAACATGGAGCTTAAGAAAATTTAGTAGCACAGATGGTTTCTTATCAAAAGATGAACAACAGACCAACCTTACATTGTTTCTGAAATCACAAATATACAGTTTTGTCACTGTATTCAGAAATGTACTAATTGCAGGGGACAAGACTTTTCAACTAACAGGAGAAAGGCCAGTAGAAACTCAGAGAATGATTGGATTATACATTGGATAAAACTTATTTGTGGGAGTGAATTGTTCTAGGAATGAGGATAGAACAATGTAGAAAATAGAATGTGGGCTTGTTCTTACACTGAGAGAAGACCTTTAAAAAATACATGCAGCTGCTAGAAAAATGATGTGTTATTTTGATCAGAAGTAAAATCTCTTGTCAATTCGTATCTTGGAGGGAGTAAAAACATTCAGTTAACTAACACATACATAAAATACATTTGGTTAAAGCCCTGGCTTCCAAAGCAAGATGTGTGTAAGCAAACAAAAAGAAAAAATTATTAGGGTATATGAAGACAATATTATTCCTACTAGTAACGTTTATTTTTGCTTAGACTTTAAGAAGGAAATTAAGCTGTACTTAATACTTGACTGACAGAAGGTTAGTATATATTATATAAAAGACTATGCATATATTTCTTAGGAAGGACGAGACTCTTTAGCACAACCACTTATATGCGAAAATGTTTGAAAATAGTCTCAGTGTCATATTGACGGGACAATAATGTGTTAGAATGGATCAAATGAGTGTTAGATGTTTATGCAATGAAACATTAGATAGACATTAAAACCAGTTAGCTAGATTTAGATAAATTTCAAAAGCTAATGAAAAAAGCAAGCTGCATTTAGTATGACTTCACTGGTGTGTTATTTAAAAACACATTACAATGTAGATGTGCACAGAGGATCTTTTTCCTTATCTGATTAGTACTGTTAATGTTCAAAGAATAAAAATACTTGTCTTATAGATTTGGAGATAGAAAAATCTGATTTTTTAATCATGATGCATGAGAGATACATTCTAGAAAATCTTAGATCATATTTTTGAGTTCTTTAATTTATGCAGTATATTTTGTTTTAATATTTTGTGAACTGGTATAAATTATTAATGCATATAAACTTGTTTGACTTTATTAATAGCTTTATGATTTATTTCTTGCTCCAGATGTAAATGTTTAGAGTCTAATTTCTTCTGAACTTATTTGAAGCTGAGTTGTGGCTTTTGGGTTTTGTTTGTTTGGCTGGGGCAGATTGGGGGGATTTGCACTTGGAGGTAGAGATATCTTGTAGTATAGTTTATATCCCACTAAAAGCAACTCAGATATCAACAGAATTATTTCAGGTTAAAACAGAGAAAAACATACAACATTCTGTGCTGTATATTGACATTTGCGTATAACATGGATGGTGCTAGATAATTTCAGAACAGTGGTCAATATCTAGGGGATTACCACACAAGAAGGTATGGACAAAAACATTAATATTTGTTCAGTTTAGGAGATGATGATTTGACTGCTTGCAATCTATACTCTTCTACATATTCCAACAATTTCATAATAAATAAATAAAATGCCTCACATAGTAGGTTGAGAAGAATGTATCCTAGATGGTCAGGCTAAGCACAGTGTAGAAGGGTGAAAAAAGTTTACTTTCTTGGAATGAGAGAAGTAAGGTAAGCTGAAAATATCCTGTTCAACAATAAGAAGCAGATACCATGCCAAGTCTAGCCTGCTGTTGACATGTCCTAGTTTTAGATGACTCCCTCATTTAATTGCATCATAATGGGCACAGTCACTTGCAAAGGAAAATCAAGTAGTCATGAACAGTGTGACTTGTGATCTTATGAGCCTTTCCTTTGGTTGGAGGAATTGGGAGGAGTTGAGAGGGATATGAAAGAAGGGCATCTGAGCTCACAGAAGTAGCTAGGCCAGTGATTTCAGCACTAACTGCAGACTAGCAATATTTTGGCTTCTAGAGTATGCTTGACTCTTCTTCAGACTCATTGAACCAGTATCTCTAAGGTTAGAGACTTAATACTAACATCTAATTGAAAATTCTCAGCTTATTGCAATGTACATCTTGGGGTGATAGCCATTAGCTATTAAGTATTTTCTGGGCTTGTTAATCATGGGATTTGGTTTTACTTCTAACCTGGTAACAACCAAGGAACTTATGTTTATAAATATGCCTTACCCTACCTGTCTTACTGATTGCCTTTTCTGCTCAGACACAAACCTCAGTGGGAACGGAAAGTAGAGACAATGACTTCTCAAAAGATCATAGGATATACATTGTCCATTTTCAAAATAAGAAACAAAGATCCTAAAATGAGAACTACTTTGGCCCAAAGACAAATAATTCATAGTAGATCTCAGATGTACATGCTAATTTTCTCACACAGTCTTGAAAACCAAATAAAGTCCTATTGATAAAGATTTATTTTCTTTAGTTGATCTTGTCAACCTGAACTGACTTGAAAAAGTGTTGTTGAACAGATCTTTTCTGAGCACAAAACAATTTAAAATTACCCTAACTATATGAAAATACAGTTCTCAAATATGTGAAGGGCCATAAAAGCATCTTGTTTAGTTAACTATTGTGAATGTTTCCACTACCAATCTCATTTTAAGAAAAATTTATTTCTCCTTTGTAGAGAATATTGATTGAATATGAAAAGCTCTAATCTACTTTCTGTTCGAATTTGCATGCATTGAAATTATTGGAAGGCAAATTAATAAGCTTTTGAAGAACCCACTGGTCTGAGTGAGATACTGAGAATGGGGAGGGTTGAATAATAATAATAATAATAATAATAATAATAATAATAATAATAAACTTTTATTTATACTTGCTGGACAATGTTAATGTGCTCTAAGTGATTGGGCTGCCAGGGTTAAGAAATAAAAACACAAGACACCCAGATAAATTTGAATTTTAGATAAAGATTTTTTTTATAAATAAGTATGTATCTGGGCCAGGGATATAGCTCAGTGGGCCTGGCAAGCATGAGGTCCTGAGGTCAATTCCTGGTACAAAAATGTATAGATAGATAGATAGATAGATAGATTCCTATATTTTTCTTTACTGTTCTGTCAGCTTTACTAATTAGCATCATTTAATTCTTTTAATCCAGCAAGATAGGTTATATGACTATTCCCATATATGATGGTTAATCTTGATTGCCAACTAGATTGGATTAAGAAATATCTAGGAAATTAGTAAAGCACACTTCTGGGTGTGTCTGTGAGGAGAAGGCCTGACTGATTGTGGATGGCACTGCCCAATAGGGTGGGGCCTGGATGGAGCAAAGTTAAAGAAGGGAGTCTACCATTACATTGTTCTCTCCCTCTCTCTCTCTTTCTGTGTCTGTTCCCCCCCCACCCCGCCCCGGCTCCTGGCTATCCAAGGTAAGTAGCTCTACTCTATCAGGGCTTTTGACCATGATGTTTCTGGCTCCTCATAGGTCTAATGCAAGGCGGCCAGCTGGCCATGGATTGACATTTCTGAAACAATGCGCCCAGATAAACTTTTCCTCCTTTAATTTGTTATTCTCCAGTGTATTGTCATTGTGACAGAAAGCTGACTAACATATCATGATGCGGTTGAAAAAATGGAAGCAGTATTAGATAACAAGTCCAAAGTGACAATGCTTCTATGTGGCAGAGTTTGGGTTTGAATTAAGAAAGCCCAGCTCTACCAGCTATGATATACTGTCTTTGTTAAAAGACAACATGAAAGTCATTAAACAACTATTCAGTCATCAAACATATTTATCCACTAAGGTCAAGCATTGTTTCTAGGGATGAAATGAAAACTGAGAAGGACAGACTTGGATAAATCATTTTCAACTTTACTGTGCTTCCTCACATGTACGATGAAAAAGCTAAAGTCAGATAATCAGTTCTCACTTGGTTAGGCAGGTTGGGGACTTAGAAACCCCTCCTTACCTTCATAAATTCTAAGAAGTATGTTTAGGGGTGGATACCTGGAATCCTGTGAAGTTGATGAAATATGGAGTGGTACTCTGCCTCGTGATTATCAATCCTAGTTGCACATTAGAATCACTTGGGGAGACTGTGATCTACATGACACACAGTGGGGTCCACTGAGAGATTTTACCAAGGGAGCTAAGGTTAGAACCTGTGCAAATAATTTTCTGTCTCTAACCTGATTTGATATCAAGTGAATCCACAGGGTTGAAACATTGTGGATGAGGTAAGGGATACTAGGGAGAGATGGGGGATTGTCTTCATGATAAAAGACCTGCCCATCTCCTGACACCTGGATATTCATTTTTGCATCAGTTAGTTCAACATTTGCACTCTGAGAAGTTACTGTGAGCTTAGTGAAGAGCTACACAAAATCAAAGACAGCACAGGTATATGCCTGAGAAGCAAGGTGTCATTCAAGAAAATGGTTTCTTTATCTTGGGTCAGATGCATCAAATTCTCTACTGCAACCCACCTACCCTTTCAAAAAATTAGGCTCAGATTTTCAATTTCTCTCTCAAGTATTCCTGAAGTTGTATCTACCACAAGGCAATACAATATGCTATACTATGTTTGCTTTTTTCTTCCTTGTGAAGCCTACTTGTTCTATATTTTGGTCCCTCCTAGGCATCCAGAACTCAAATAATGATCTTACTGGAGCTACTACATGAATACTCAACTGTGGTTTAGTACTTTGTTGCTGCTGAAGAGTTTATCCTTAAAGCAGAGAGTTAAGAGGGTTCTCATCGTGAGGCTTTGCTTTTGTGGATGCCTGGGATGCTGTGTGCTACAGCCAGGTTTTAAAAGTATCCAGATGGCAAGATACTGTAAGCTAGAGGTAACACTGAAATCTCAGAATGGGTAATGCCCAACATCCTTCAGTCATTTAATGCATGTCAGTAGGTGCTGGATGCTGGGTTCAATCATAGGAAAATAAAGCTAATGGGGACAATGTTTCTGACTCTGTGTGCTTAAGTCCCAATGTCCTATGTCTTTACTGTACTTAAGTCCAAATGACATAGATTCTTCCTAGTAATTACAGACTCAGAGTTGGTTCTAACTGCAAGTTAGATGACTAGTCCTCGCTGTTATTATAAATTCTTTTACTCCTTGACTATTCAATTTGAGATCACTTTAAATAACTTTCCCCACTTAGCAGAACATTGTCAGCTTTTTCTCCTTTTGTAATTAAATCAATAGATCAGAAGGGGGACTGTTAGGTGATCCTACTTTCCTTGGAAAGTTTCCTATACCTTAGGATGAGGACTATAAACCAGCATTGTTACTCTGCTTTCATTAACACAACACAGCACTTGAGGCCAAGTAACTTTGTAAAGAAAATAGGTTTATTTAGCTCACAGTTTTAGATACTAAGGGTCAGGGCACTGCATCAGTTTGGCTCTG
>PVJX010036410.1:0-17599 GCA_004027295.1 Dolichotis patagonum
TTTTATTTAATTTTCATTAACTTGGAGGTAGTAATATACAACAAAACAGGATGGAATAAAACCAATTGAGACAGTATAGTGAAATTGGCACAGAACATCACAGCAGGACACCAGGACAACAATAATAGGCACTATTGTACATCTCATTATCTTCAAAATAGTTGTTCTTCTATTAGGTACAGCAAAATCAAAATAAATACACAACATTATAGAACACATCAAAACAGAATATTGAATAGAGCAACACCGTTAATCAGGACAAAGCAAAATGGCAATAAAGATATCTGGCTTCAGAGATAGTAGAAGGAAACTGCCCCCACTTGCTGTACCACATATGGTCACCTCCCAAGAGATACCCAGATCCCTGGATCCCGATTGTTGGGGGGGTATGGTATGTTTGATTCTAAGCCCATGCCCCAGTAGGCAGCAGGCTGGTTACTGGTTGGCTCAGCACCCTAAGTTCCAACATGGCGCCAATCTCAGGAAACCCAGCCTGCCCTGGGGTGGCCGCGGCTTGCCAGACCACAGTCACTTACCAGGTCGGCAGGCTGGTTACTGGTTGCCTAGCACCCTAAGTTCCAACATGGCCAATTGTGTAGTTTTAAACCTTGGTCCTGTGTTGTTACATTTACTAACTTAAATATGTTGTGCTGTGTTACATTTATTAACTTACATATGTTGAACCACCCTTACAGCTCTAACATGCAACCTACTTGATTGTGCTGTATGATCTTTTTGTTACTGTGCTGTTCCATTTGTTAATGTCCTTTTGAGGATTTTTACATCTGCATTAATTAATGAATTGGACTAGGATTCTCCTATGTAGTTGAGTCTTTATGGGGTTTTGAGATCATGGGGATATTGGATTTCATTAGGGAATTTGGAAGCACTCCATTTCTTTCAGTTTCTTTGAAGAACATGAGGAGTATTTGTAATAATTCATCTTTAAAAGTTTCTTGGAATTCAGCATCATATCCACCAGACCCTGGGCTTTTCTTAGTTGGTCAATTTAATTTGTTACTTTTTGGTTGTTAAGCATATTTATGTCTTCTTGAGTTAGTTTTGGTAGTTTGTATGTGTCTAGAAGTCTGTCTATTCAAAATTTGCTAACCTGTTGGAATATAATTTTTCAAAGTAGTTGCTATCTTCTGGATTTCAACAATCTCTTTTGTGACTTCAACTACTTCATTCTAATTGGTTGATGTGATTTTTTTTCTCTCTTCCTCTTGATGAGTTTGACTAATGGCTTATCTATATTATTTATTCTTTCAAAGAACCAGCTTTTCAATTTGTTTACTTTTTTAAAAGTTTATTTTTAATCTCAATTTCATTCATTTACACTCTCATCTTCTTAATTTCCCTCCTTAATTTCAACTTGAGTTTGGTTTGTTGTTTCTCAGGTATCTTAAGATTTCTTATAAGGTATTTGGACTGGCTCTGCTTTCCTCATATGTGTATTAATTGCAATGAATTTTTCTCTTAGCACCTCTTTTGTAGTGTCCCAGAGGTTCCATTGAACTGCATTCTCTTTTTCATTAACTTGCAGAATTTTAAAAATTTCTTCTATGACCCATTGGTTGTATGGGAGTGTTTTGTTAATTTTCCAGGAGCTTTTTCCTTTTCTGTAATTTCTTCTATCATTGCCATTTTCATTGCACAGTGGTCTGATATTATACATGGGTGATTTCAATTATTTTACATTTACTTAAGGAGGCTTTGTGGACTAGTACATGATCTGTTTTAGAAAAAGTACCCTCTGGTGCTGAAAAGAGTGCATGCTCTGCTTGAGAGGAGTGAAATTCTCTCTACATATCTACTAGGTACATGTGTTCAAGGATGTGGTTCAGCTCTGAAATTTCTTTATTGGTTTTTGGTTTAGTTAATCTGTCTTTTTTCAAAAGTGGGGTGTTAAAATCTTCTACTATTATTGTGTTGCTGTTTATTTGATCTTGTAATTTCAGCAGTTTTTGTTTTATGAAGGTAAACAGTCCAGTGCTCAGTACACATATGCTTATCAATGTCATATCTTCTTGTTGAATTGTTCCTTTAGGCAGTACATAGTCACCTTCTTTCTTTCTTCTAATCAGATTTTATTTGAAGTTTATACCATATCTGATATTAGAATTGCTTTCCCTGCCTGCTTCAGAGTCCTGGAGCATAAAACGTTGTTTTCTGTTTTTTAATTTTTAGTCCATGAATATCTGTTTATAGTAGGTGAGTTTCTTGAATGAAGCAGATTGTTTGGATTCTGTTTTTCAGTCCAATCTGCCAGTCTGTGCCTTTTGATTTGAGAGGTGAGGCCATTAAAATTGAGAGACAATACTGAGATGGGTTGCTAGGGCATTGGCCAGAGGTATGCATGACATGGTTATGCAGAGATAAGGGACTTTTGGAGACACATGACCAAAATCTCCCATAATTCATAGTTAGAAATTAAAAGATAGTTTGCAGTGCAAACTACCTTTGCAAACTATCTTTGCAAGTCAAAATAGAATCAAACATACTGACTTGAGAAATGAGTGCTCTGACCATCACCCTCCCCATACTCTGATTTATTACATAGAGTAGCCCTAAGGCCGCTCATGTAGCAGACTGTGCTGACCTTACCCTGTGTACCGTTTATTCCTCCCCATCCCCTATATGAATTCCTATATAAACATCATCCTTCCTTTGTCCCTTATCTTTGCTACTTTGTTCTATCAGTAAATAACCACAGAGACTTCAGTTTGGGGCCGTCTTTATCAGACTGTCTCATGCTGAGGAGTCTCAGGTTAATGCCATCTCGCTGGTCAAGTTGAAGTATAAATTGACAGTAACTCCGAATTATCTTTGGGCAATCTTTTAACCTTTGCACCATGCCACAGTAGTGAACTATGACAACATGTCAATTATTTACTGTCTTTGTCTTCATCTAGTGGTGGAACCTCTGTTTTATTCTTCCTGATGTTTTTGTTGCCATTTATTTATTGACTTCACAAAATTCCTTTGTGTTTTTTAACTGTATCCAATTCTGTTTCCACTGAGAATATTCTTGACTATGTCTAGAGCTGGTTTGGTACTTATTTTCCGAGCTGGTGTTTTTCATGGAAATAACTTATTTCTCCATCTATTCTGAAGGATAGCTTTGCTGGGTAAATTAATCTGTGGTGTATCTCATGCAGCTCTAGAACTCAGGTGAGGGCCTTGAAGGGCAGTGAGAATGTGAAGAAATGATGAGACACAGAAGGCTGGGGTCATGTGGGGCCCTGTCTCTCGATGGGTAGAAAAGAACTGCTCCACCACTACGGTGCATTTATTTATACATTCGGCAGATTGATGTCACATAACACGTCCCTCTGTCCAGTGACTTATTTGCTTGAATTGCCTGGGGCAACTAGTGTTCTTAACTGGAGCAACTTGCTCCTGTGATTCCCTTTGGATGCTCTTTGTCTTCCACTGGCCTCTTTCTATCCTCACACATGTGATCAATCTCTAGCTTCATCCACTACCACAAATCTGAGTTGGAAATTATTTGCTTTGGGACCTTGAAATACTTCATTTTGAACTCTTTTGGCATTCAGGGTTTGTGCTGAGAAGTCTGCTGCAATTCTAATTGGTTTACCTCTTTAAGCATTTTGTTTGTTTGTTTTACTTTTTTTCCCTCTGGCTGCCTTTAGAATTCTGGTTTTTATTCTGAGTATATGTGAATTTAATGAGAATATGCCTTCAAGAAATTCTTTTATAATAATAATATTTGGTTTTCTATAAACCTTGCTTACCTGCAGCTGAAAGTTTTTTTCTTATAGTTGGGAAATTTTCTTCTATAATTTCTGTAAGCATGTTAATGAATCCATTTTTACTACCTTCTTATATTTCTGCAATTCTGATTAGCCTTAGATTAGTTTTCTTGTTGTCATCAAGTAGTTGTTAAATTTTTTCTTGTTCTCTTATTTTCTTTTTAGCTTTATCATGTTTCACTATTTTGTCCTAAGTATCAGACAACAATCTCTTCACATTGGTCATTGCTGGTATGTATGAATTCTGTACCTTTTTATTTAAGGTATTTCTGTCTGATATCTTTTTGCAGACTTTATATCTTTATTGAATCTGTCATTCAAATTTTGAACTTTTCTGGTTAGCTAGTCCTATTTTTCTCTATTTCTCTCCAAATTCACATGGACATATTGAGAGCAATTGCTATAAAATTTTGAACTTTTCTCTTTGAACTCATCTATTGTCTTCATCTCTTCAAATAACTTTTCAAAAAGGTCTACTATATCATATTTGTTTTCTTGATTTTTGGTTCCTTACTCTGTCTTAGGAGAGTTGGAGGGAGTCAGAGATCTATTTTCTTGTTTTCCCATTCTCTTACTTCTGTGTTTATTTGTCTGTTACATATCTATCTATATCACCTATATACATATCTAATCTATATCTATCTATATAGATATATTTTTAAAATTGTATGGCTTTCTCTTTTCTCCCCCTTTTTTCTGTGGGGGGCAGGTTAGGGCCTAGCGGATCAGGAGTTTGTAGCTTATATTGAGATTTTTAGGAAGATGCTGCTTTCCTGTGAATAATTTTCAGCTTTGTATGTCCAGTGTTAGTATTTCTCCTTTTGTTATTTACTATAAAGATTTCATCCCTGTCCCTATGTTTTAGTGGAAGAAATGCTTCTATTTATTACAGAATCCAAAGATTCAATGTCACAGTATTTATTTTATTTTATTTTTTTGGTGCTGGGGATTGAACTCACAACCTTGTACTTACCAGGCAAGCTCTCAAGCTGCTGAACTAAACCCTTGGCCTCTGCCACAGTATTTTTATATCTTTGCTCTTATTCTTCCCATTGTTGTCTGCTCTCTATGCACATTGTGACTTTATTATTTGTGGTTGCTTTGCAGTGTAGTAGGTGAGAGGGGGTGGGGAGAATGGGAACTGGTTGGATAAATACTATCAGGCACTAAGGGGGAGGTTAAAAGGGAGAATAGTAGTAGATGATAAGAATGGCTTGATGCATGTTCCATTTTCATTGGAGTACCTTTAGTTGAGTTGAAGATTTAGTATTGAGGGTTTTCAGCATATATTCTGTGTGGTCAAAGGCAAGATATGGGAGAAGGGAAAGTCATATCTGTGGTTAAGGAAAACTAATTGGTGGTCAGAACTTTCTTACAGAGATATCAGTAGGGATAAGATATAGGCAAGCCAAACACTTAGAATGGAGAGGATGGAGGAATAATACTAGTGAGGGCAAGAGTGACTGTGAAAGAGCTAAGCGTGGTGGATTTAGGTAACTGAGAGAAGGAGCTTACATGTTTATAAAAAGAATAGTATTGTCTCAGGGGCTTGAGAAAAAAACCTACATAAAAAGCATAGATAAGGAGGAGAACCTGGATACCTTTTAAATCATAGCAAAATGAACAGAAAAACATACAACAGTAACAACCTAACAAACGCATGAAATCATAAAAGACAGCATAACATAACCTCATGTTACTAACAAAGTAAAAAAACTTGCAAAATTTAAGCCAATAAGATGTCCAGTGAGAATACAGATTAGATATTCTAATGAGACATTGCATATGTGTTCTCAAGTAGCTTGTTTGCCAGAAAGTCTGAGTACTTGAACCCTAATAATATCTCTGATCCCTCTACTACAACATTGGATTTAACTCAGACCCAGGACCTCTTCCTGCCAGGTTGCAGGCATTCTTGTAGAGACTGGTCAAATCTGAGTCCTTGGGTTAGGAACTCTTGCCATCCCTCTCCTAGTATAGGCTGGTGGGTTCAGCATTCAAGTTCACTGGTACAAAACTGTCTACTAAATCAGGATTATTCCTATGGAATCAATTCAACTACTGCAGCAGCAGGCTAATCTGTTCCAGTGACATCTATCAAGGCTAAGTGAGAAACAACATGCCATAAGACCCTGTTTTGGTTTTCCTTTTAGCCCAGAGAAGAAATGCACTGCAGTGGGGTGAGTAGTATAATAACTCAAATCTTGATTCACTGTTAATGTACACTAAATGCAATTGCTGTTTCTCCCCTGCTGGTGAAAAAAGACCATTCAACAATAATTTTATAGAATCAGTTATCTAAAGTCCAGAGGCTTGGGATATTGGGTAATGCCAGAGGGAAGAAGACAAGAGAAACAAAAAACAAGAAGAAAAGTTTTAAGTCCTCTGCTCTGTGGTATGGGAAGGAAGAAATAGGAGTGGGCCAAAAGGGTTCTAATGATGTTAAGGGTATGTTGCTATATATTTAGAAATGAATATCAGGGAAAACTAGATACAAAATGGGGATGGAGAAAGATTCGATGATTGATATAAATATTAGAGAAAAAATCTAAGAGAAAAATTGAAAAGGTGGAGAGGAGAGAACAATGCAATTGAGAATGAAGAAAACACAGAAGAAAGAGATCAGGTGAAGAGATGTGGGTAAAAAGTAAGAAGGGTATACGTGAGCAGGGAGAATTTCCTTATGTTCCATAAACTACATTGGGAGAGAAAAAAGAAAAAAGTAAGAGCAGGCAAAGCACAGATACACAGATACTCTCATAAAAGAGAATAGTATAAAATTATGGGTAAAAGTGTGCAGAGAAATGTATAGAAGAAGGAAAATGGCAAAAAAGTGAAAATCAAAGAAAACAATAAAAATAATGAAAGTGTATAATAAAAATAATGCGGCCAAATAAAGAATAGTAGAAGGTTTTTTCAATTGTCTTGATGCATGGCTCCTCTCCTCAGCAGAGCTCTATGCAGGGGTGGCAGCCTGTGCCTAGAACAGTGCTAAATACAGAGGTAAGCCAATAGTGAGAGAAAGATGCCAGTGTAAGGGTCCAATTATACGTGGCTCAGCAGGAGCCTGTGATCGCCCAGCCCTACCATTCAGCAGGATTCCCCAGTCTGCCTTCCCACTACAGACAGTTCTCTGAGATGGTTCAAACACTCAGTCTTTCTCTTCAGTGGTCGCCCCACCAATCTTCTGCTCTGCAGAGCCACATCCTCAGGCACCACCCTGGAGTCACTCACCAGTGTGGACTGCAGGATGGAGACTGCTGTGCCCAGTGCACCTTCGGCACCCATGTAAATCCCAGTTGCCCAGGAATGGGTGTTGGATATCAGACAGAGTTCTGGAAGGTCTAGGATTGAGACTCAGTGTTGGCTCAAGGGAACCCAGGGTGCTGAGTACAGGTTCAAACCAGACCCACATTAGCTCTGTGTGCTGGATGGATGTCCCAGTTTGCTTGGCATAAACTGCAGGCTCTCAGCAGTGACTCATATGGACAGATTGGGGGAGGGAGCTGTTCTCTGGTATCTTGCCCGTGGCATGTGCTGGCAAAAAATGCTGCCAGCCTGCAAAGTCTTCTGTTTGTGGGGGAAACAATGAAGCAGGGACTGTATACCCCAAGTCTACCCTGTGTAGTTCAACTCCGCCATATTCTGTGGCTCCCTCCAGCTACTTAGAAACTTCTCAGAAAGGTAGGTCTTGTATTGGATGTGGCCTGAGATGCATGGACAGCCCTTCTTTTTTCAACTCCTATGCATGTGCTTGCTTTTTCTAATCTACATTTCAATCAGGATACCTGTCCCTCCTTTTCTTCTAATCACCTGTATTTTTGGTTGATTTTCCCTGAATCTCTTATTCAACCATGTTGAAACATCTTTGATGCCTAGGTTTTTAAAGATTTTTTCTTTATTTTAAAGAGAATAAAACAAAACAAAATAAATCAGAACAGAACAATGCAAGCAACATAGCACTTCACAAGACAACAGGACATCAGCAGTGGCTACCATAATGTCTCTTGTTTTCTTCAAAATAGGTGACCATACTTTCACTCAAAATAATATCAAATATAACAATATATTATAAAACCATTCAAAAGAATGAAAACATTACAGGACTTCAAAACCAGATAGCAGGAAATGAAGAATGACTACTATAATATCTTATTTTCCTCAAAAAATTATCTATATCATCACACATAATGAAATCAAATAAAACACAACAGGTTAGAGCCAATCAAAACAGAAGAAGCATGGTAGAACTTCAAAACAAGATGGTAGGGAATCAACAATAGCTACTATAAGTGTTTCGTTTTCTTCAACATAGCTGTTCATACCATCACACATAATGAAATCAAACAAAACAAAACAAAACCAAATAAAACCAATTAAACAAATGAATGAAAACATTATAAGACTTCAAAACAATATAATAGGAAACCTTCATTACCATAATATATACCATTATATTCAAAATAGCTGGCCCTACCATTGAACAAAGTAAAATCTAGCAACACAGGACAGAACAAAGGCAAACCTAAGTGAAAACAATACAAGAATTCAAGACAAGACAAGACAATAAGAAATTAACAGTAGTTTGCACCTTTCCATGCCAGGTATTTCCTCCCCTATTACTCTTATAATAACTATTTTGATTTTGGATCCGATTAACTCCTTCTGTTTCTTATGCTAGGGTTCACACATGCAAATTCCAACTGTTTTGCCCTTGAACACGATCTCCAGTTGTGTCCATTTACCTACAGGAGCCTTGAGATTATTTTACTTTTTAGCTGGATAGTTTCCACTGCATTGAAATAGCATATCTTTCTTATCCATTCTGTGGTTGATGATCAGGTTGCTCTTGCTTTTTTTGCTGGTCTTCTATCACATGGAGCGACTGTTTTCTCTCTTTTGATTTTCAGTGTATGAATTTCCTTTCCAGTTAAGTGTGTTTCTTGTATACAGTATGTTGATGGATCTTGTTTCTTGGTCCACTGACTCTGTGTTTCTTTTTCATTCAGCTTTGGTGCTATAGAATTTGATTGTGAATTTTTACATGAAAAAGCCTTCCATGAATGTATTTCAACCACAGATAATAGGAGACTCCTATCTGACTGTTAACATGGAGAGTGGAAGTGAGAGGTAGTATCTGACAGTGTCAAACGTAGAGCTGTAAATGTCCTATGTGTTGAGCTCACAATCATTAATGAGAGAGTGAAGACAAATAGAGACCATCCTCCATGTTTTCGTATGGTACCAGAGGTACTGTAGTACTGTAGTAGTATTTTGAGCATCAAAAGCAATGCTATTCATATGGAAAATAACTGTTGATAATTTTCTTCAAAATTTTTGATTTGAGCTGAATAAAGAACAAATTCAGAAGAAAAAACATCAAGAAGTAGAGTTTATCTCAGCCATGCTCCCAGCAGTATCACAGAATCGCCTCTCTCTCTCTCTCTCTACTATTGTGCTAATGAATCAGAGTATGACTAGTTTTCATAAAGTGACTTACATCTTTAAACATTGTCATCATTTCTGTATATAATCTAAATATCTTACCACCTAGACAATATTAAGTAGCTGGGAAAGTTTCACTTACTACAAGGTACAAGATCCTTTTCTGTACCTATCATTTTATAAACCAGTTATACATTTTTTCAAATTAATTTGGCCTTTAATTTTTGTACTACCATAAGAATTTATGGCTTGTCATTTGGCTTTAATGTGACTGCCTATAGTGAAGAAAAGTAGATCAAAAATTCTGCCATGAAACCAATATTCTAAATTTGAAGACTATAACAACCTTACACATTGAAGAACATACTTACTAAAGTTTCTTCAACATTGTGTACATAGTTTTGAGCATGGAGCTTTTCCAAAGTTACTGCCTTTTCTGTAGTACCCTGCAATGGATAAAAATTTTGGTAATAATTAAATCTTAAAAACCTTTTAAGAAAGTCATCTACCCTTTGACTGAAGGTAGGAATTGTGAGATCACAATGAAAATAAATTAAAACTCTTACTACACTGCAGACAGGTAATACTGGTCTTTTTTTTTTTAAACAGAATGACTATGAATTCCTAAGGGAGAGTTAAATAAAACATTTTACAGATGTAACACTGTCTTAACCTTTACTAAAGGTGGAGAAATTTTGTCCAAGTGTTTCTGATATCAGTCCCTCAGTACATTATTTGTGCACACATACTTACTGATACAAGCAATACGCCCACTTTGTCTGTGGTTTTGCCTTCTGAGATTTCAGTTACCCGTGGTCAAGTATGCTCCAAAAATATCACATAAAAAGTTCCAAACATGAGGAGCTCAGAAACTTAAATAGGCTTTGCTATCATGTATCTATTTTGGTGAGAGTTGTTGTTAATCTCATATGATGCCTAACTTACAAATTAAATTTTATTATAGGCATATTTATAAAACCACACATACAGATTGACACTGTGTGACTTCAGACATCCCCTGGGGATCTAGGAGCTCATTCTCATAATAAAAGGGGCCTCATCTGTTGTTAAACTTCTGCAGACTATTTCCTCTATTATTAGAAAAAGCAAGACAGAGGAAATGGATGAGTAAGGTACAGATTAGAAAGAGGGATTTTTAATAATGGTAAAATTGATTTCCAGGTGATTTTACATTTTTCTCTCCATTTTATACTATGGCTGTTAAGACCCACAAAGTAAAACAAATTGTAAATGGTCTGCAGCTATAAACAGAAGCTGAACGCTATAAATGGCCATTTGTAAACAGATGTATATAACTGCTGATTTTAAGATGTTCCTTCTTTTCAAGGACTCTGCAATTCCAGATGAAGAGGCCGGTATCGGCAGACAACCATAGCTGCAACTCACAGGTCAGGAAGGGAGTGCGCACTTCATTTCCATTTATTGTCTATCATTCCTTTTAGATGCGGCTCTTTCATCCTCAAATTTGGTAGAAAATGTGTTCTTTTAGTGATGAAAAAGCTTGATAAGATAGGTATTTTTGTAAATGAATATATGAAATATTTACTTTAAATGGGTTTAATATCGTTTTGGAAGATAACTCATTGAATTCCTCCTATTGCCTGAGATATTCCTACCTGTCCTTGTATTTACCTCCTCTGATTGCTTTTACAAATTAGCTTGCTAGACTTTTAGGGAAATTGAAACTTTCTGGGTTGATTTGAGGTGTTTCATTTGAAGTTATCATCATGAATTTTATTAGGGGGAGAAGAAAATTATTCTATTTCATAGGTGCAGGCTGAAACTAGCCTCAGTAGTATTTTACAAGTCTTCAAAGGGAGGATGCATGAAGATTCATAAAAATTATTGTTATTACATTGAAATAATGATAGCTACTATGTTTGAATGCCTATTATGAGTTATGTTCCTAAGAAATTATATACACCATACAATAATTTCAATGTTGACATTACTTATATTTTCTATATCATACTCAGATGTTACATTAGTTTCTCAAAAGCAAACATCTCAGTAGTTTGAGAAAGACATTAACATTTGTTGTATTAAGTCAGTGAGATTTTGAGGTTGTTCTTATGTAGCACTGACCAGTGAAAACACATATGTTCAGTGTCATTGAAAGTGGCTTGTAAGGGGTCCCAGCTGGAGGAGAGGATTTATACTGGACTCCAGAATTAAACAAGGCCCAGGGCTAAAACTCTGCAGCATATTGCCTGCCTGGCAAGTGCAAGGTCTTGGGTTTGATTTCCAGTACCAATAAATAAATAAACAAATAAATAACTTTGAACAGTATGATGAGGACTTCAATGGAATGAGCTGAACTTTTTTCTCTAGAATTTTAATTGATTGTCAATCTTCATGCTTATTCTTATGATTAAAAAAGAAAATGTTGATTTCATTGTGATAGAATTATCAACAAGAACTGCTTTATCTTCAACTGTGAGTGCTTCTCAAAAGGTTTGTCTATTGTTAAAGTTAATATTAATAACAGATCCAGTAAGTGTAGTCTTTAAGGCAACACTCATTCTCTCATCACCACCTGTTATTTGTACTGCTCTGTGGTGATCATGGGACTGGAGTTCTTCCCCTAAGATAAGACAGAATTTCACAACTGTATGATGTTCCAGCATTTCCATGTCTGTTATTTGCTTTTTCATTGAATAAGTTTTTAAGACTTAGCACACACATTTAATTTTTAGAAATCTCTTGCTTTATTTAGAAGTTGTTTTTTTTTGCAATGCTATTCAGTCTTTAGGCACTAAAGTGAATGAATGTCAAACTATATCTTGTCTTGTTAACCAATTTAACACACCCTTATAACGATGTGCTTTGTAATTTTTCCAAATTGGGAGACTTCTGAAAACAAAATCGCCCAGGGACAACCGCTACACATTGGAGCTCTTTAGGAAAACCTGGATATCTGCCGTCTAGTGTTTGAAGGAGATAATCGATCACATCCACCACTTCTCTCCCTCTAGGCCTGGGAAGAACAAAAGATAGCAAGGTGCATCCATGACGATGCCCCTTTCCATGGATCATCTTTCAGACACTTAGGGTCTGCCTGTCCCTTTCCTCCTCCTCGCACTCAGCAGTGTGAGAGAAGGGTCAGCTATTGCTGAATCCAGTGGTTAAAACTTAATCACAGAACCTCTCTGAGCATACATGAGGAATTTAAAATGCCTTCATTGTAAAAAAAAAAAAAAAAAAAAAACAAATACTGAACATCTATTGATTTTTTACAAAACTCCGAGAAATAGATTTATTTTCAAGCTTTTAATAGGCATTCCCCATTATTTCCTCTCCATTTTCTTTAATGTGAAATGTGGTGAAAGCAGTGCTATTACTAGTGCTAAGAAAACTGACATTGCTAAAACATTTTATTACCTTTAATTTGACAGATTTTTCAAAACAGGATATTCTCAGCAGAAATACAGTTACTACGAAACCCTACTTGATAACAGGTCTTCAAGATTGATAAATATACTTCCTATCATGTCATCTGGGTGCCAGCACAATTTCAAGAACGGAGTAAAGGTTCCAAAGTGTTTGCTGAAACCATGAAAAGATTAAAGAATAAATCTAACACCAAGCAAAATATACTACTCCATGCTAAGAAATAAGAAATGCTTCAGGGTCCATTGAGAGTTATAATAGAAAAGTTTCTGAAGACCAAGAGGTATGACTTTTGACTTTGAAAATCTGGATAACTTTAATAATCATAAAGATTTGGGAAAAACTTGTTTATTTCTGAGATGTTAAAAGGAAAATGCAAACTTATCATACATAGAAGAAGTTCTTTAAAGCAGATAACTCTATTAAAAGAAATGTTGATTGAAAAACTAATATACTTGTATATATATCCACATATACATGAATATATACATGTACAGATACAAGAAGACTCATATATACATGAAACAAGACTCATTACAAAGAAAGTAATTTACACAAAAATATTATAAAAAGCATATTTAAAATAAGCATGCAGGAATCACATTCAAAACAGACAATAAATTTGAAAAAATAGAGCAAGTAATATTAAACTAGAAAAGGAAAACTTCATAATGCTAACAGTCACACAAGGCAAATTTTTAAAATTATCATTTTGCCAGATAACAATTTATGAAAACTGATGAGCAGCAGACTTTATCACCTGAAACCGAACACACCACACTAACAACATGTGGGAGTGTTAGAAAATTTAATAATAAACACAGTAGCTCTAACTGGAAGACATTCAATTCTATACCTAAAAACATTCTTTGCAAAATTTTGCAGAATATTTTCAGGCGACCACCTTGTTTACTTGCATTTATCGAGGCACAAAGAAAACACCAGCACATTCCTGTAGACAGACAATGTGAGCAGCATCTGTTCATCACAATGAAACAAAACGAGAAATTGATAGTTTCTTTTGTTATTTATTGCTGTGCATTAACATTCTCACACTTGCTTATTTAAAATACAAGACTAATTACCTCACTGCCTCAGCAGGACACTGTGCAAGTCTGCAGTACCATCGGAGGCTCAACCTGAGGACGTGTGGTTGTTGGCAGAATGTAGCTGCTGACCTGAGCAGGTCATTGCCTGTCTTGATTTCATTCCTTGTAGGTCTCCCCAGCATTGTCACTGACTTTATCAAAGCCAGCTGACGTGTGAGGCCATGCAAAATGGGTTTTATATTTTGGAGTATCGTAGTATTCCATGACTTCGCTGTAGTTATTAAAATCACTTCCCAGGCTTGCTCCCACGCAGACAGGACGTAACGGAGTGTGAATATCAGGAGGTGCAGGTCTCACAGGTGCTCCTCCAAATATTTCTTTTACAATAAGAAAATGAAACAAGAAATTTCAAATGACTAAGGTTATTTACAACGGGGAGAAAAGCAGCGCGACTATATAAAAAAGAAATTTGTAACATAAACCAAAATTTAAGCCTAGAAATTACAAAGATAATGTTAGGACCTAAAGTGATGTTTAGAAAATAACACAATTTTAAATGACTTCTTAAAAAATAAATGCAGTAATCATAAACTACATTTTAGGAAAATGGGCACCACCAAAACTGTTCCCATAAAAGAGCAAGCTAACATGAACCACAGTCAAAAAAGAATGTAGAAATTTATCAAAAGATAATACTTTAAAAATATAAAATAGACATTTTAGTCATAATCTTAACAAAAATTTTAAAATTTTACAACTTTAAAGAAATATAAAATTTCTTAGATCATGAAATTAAATAGAGTATCCATTTTAAAAACTGAAATTAGCATAATGTTACAATCAAATCCAGTAAACTAGGTCAAAATAAAAATCACAACAAATCTTATGACACTTGAGAAGTTCTAAATAAAATACAAATAAATTTAATGCAGCAGTTTTTAAAGAAAAAATACTATACAGTAACTCAAGTACTAAATGAAGCAAGAGGGCAAATTGTTTTTAATATCAACAAATAACCACAGTAGTCCATACTATCAACTCATTGAACAATGAACGTTGCAAGCATAGGAATAAGTACAGCTGTACTCTTAGTAAAACTCAGTAAAACAAGACTAAAACAAGATTAAAAAGAATCAGATGTGTACTTACCAAAAGCAAATACAAATATGATACTACATAGCAAAAACTAAGTGTGATTTGTTGAAATCATGTAATATACATAGATTCCATTATTATCAATCCATCATTCTATTATTTTTAACATAGTCAAAATCTAGTGACTATAGGAAGAAGTTAAAGATTAATCTCACTGATAATGTGTTGCTGCATTTAAGAAACTGAAGCATATTCATGAAGATTTTTGTTTGCTTTTTAGTGTTAACAGATTCAGTAAATTGTCAGGCTTCAGATAAATATGCAGAGTCCAGTATATGATTTACATTCTTGTAATTAACACTTAGAAATATAAGTTTAAAATGTTCCTACACATATATAAAATTGATTAGAATGAACTTTGTAGAGGATCATAGGGCCTTTGTGATCAAGAGTATGTCATAGTTTTAAAGACCACAAAAAATGGAAGTTTTGACCCAATTTTGAATGGAAAGGTACAAATTTGATTTTCTTAAAATTTAAGATAATTCTTATTAGAATCTCAAAAGGGATATTTTTGTAACTGGATACAATTGTAAAAGTCTATGAAGTAGTATATGCCCAAGAAGAGCCAGGAAATATATAAAAAGAGTAGCAAGTTCTCAAAACAAGTCCTGATAGGATAATCAGAAAGGAATACTGAGTAATTCAGAAAAATCACATAGTGGTTAGAGATGCTAATACAAGTGAACTAATGTATAAAGCTTTAATAAACAAAAGTAGCTGAGGATGCAATAATAATAAGCTAGTATGTTTGTGGCATCATTGTTTATAAGGGTAGGAACCTTGGAACAAAAATGCTCAACAATAAAGAACTAATGGACTAATTTACATTTATATTGTACAGCAAGTGAGAAATATAAATTGGTTACAGCAATTGTCTTTGAGCTATGAATGAATAAGAATAGCAAGGCACAGTCAGGAACAAACAATATGATCACACCTTTGAAAAATAAAAATGACCCCTCCAAAAAAATATATACATATGTTCACCCATTTCTGTGTGTGATTATATGAAGGTGACCAAAAATGAAAGAGATTTTGGATATGGAAATTTGGAGTTCATGAGGAGGAACTTAAGGAAGTGAAAATTACAATGATTTGACTCTTTGAACTGTACTTAATTTTTATATTTAAAAGATAAAAATGTAATTCAAGTAAAGATAAACAATTTTTAACTTTCAGATTAATCAAGGTGAATACATTTGAAAATACACTAGTACCAGTGAAAATTTGTAAAAAGTGACTTTCTCTGGCTCTTATTTGAGAGTAAAATTTGATGCATTTTGTAGAGCTTTAATAGTTTTGAAAGATCTTTTATTTCAGAAATAATCTTGGAAACCATTTGAAATTGAAAGCACTCTTCAACTTAGAACTCAAATAGAAAAGACTGAGCACATTAAAATTATTAAAAGAAGTATGATAATGTATTTCATGGAGCTCATAAGTATATGGTCCTAGTTTGATAATTTCAGACAAAATAGAAGTAGAAAAAGATATAATTGTAGAAACAAGTGCTCACTCTCTGCTTTCTCTTAATAAACTAGAACCCCATGGGTTTTCCTTGGTGTTCCCAAGTAGGAAATGATAAAACAACTCAGATCTGGCAGAAGGTCTTCTTATAGAATTCTTAATTGTTTTCTAGAATGTAAACATTTTAATTATAAAACCTAATTATTCATTGTAGAGTATAACTTGATGTCTAAGATTTTACACTTCTCTAATTTGTACTCCAAAATATTTTGTTTTTCTTCTCTTTAGGTTGTCTTTAGAGTCAAGATGGTCTGATCCAAAAGACTTCTGTCTAGAACTTATAAAGAATTAAAAAAAAATCAGACCCTCGAAATTCAAAGACCCAATCCAAAAATGGGCATCTGAAATGAATACACAGTTCTCAGATGAAGAAATATGAATGGCAAATAAATACATGAAAAAAATGTTCATCATCATTTGTCATGAGAGAAATGCAAATTAAAACCACACTGAGATTCCATCTCACTCCAGAAAGAATGGCCAAGAGAGAAAACACTACCAACAAGTGTTGGAGAGGCTGTGGGGAAAAAGGAACTCTTCTACACTGTTGGTGGAAGTCTCTGGTGCAACCACTGTGGAGGTCAGTCTGGAGATTCCTCAAAAATCTGGGTTTGGAAGTCCCATTTGACCCAGCTATTGCACTTCTAGGCATATTCTCAGAAGAACTGAAAACATCATACCACAGTGATATACGTGCACCCATGTTTATAGCAGCACAATTTGTAATAGCCAGATCTTGGAAACAACCTAAGTGCCCATCAACTGAGGAATGGATAAAAAAGTTGCAGCATTTTTATACAATGAAGTACTACTCAGCTATAAAGAATGATCATATTGACATATTTATAAATAAATGGACACGACTTGAGACCATTCTCTTAAGCAAAATAAACCAAACTCACAAGGGTAAATACCGTATAGTCTCCCTAGTATGAGAGTTGATAAGAGTATATAAGATTTTATGGTAAGCATGAGTCCCCATCTCATAGCTTTGAAGCCTTTCAATGTTTTCAATCGTCAGTTGGAATGGTTTTATTCTGTTTTGTTTGACTATATCATGCGTGATGATATGAACAGCTGTTTTGAAGAAAACAAAACATTATGACAGCTATTGCTGATTTAATATCATCCTTCTTAGAAGTCCTACCATGCTTCTTTTGTTCTACTACCATTGGTTCTATCTATCACATTGTGTCTTATTGGAATTTGAATATGTGTGATAGTTTAAACAAA
>PVJX010036411.1:0-17625 GCA_004027295.1 Dolichotis patagonum
GAAAAAAAAAAAAAAAAAGAAAAAAAAGAAAACTACAACACTCTGAAAAAGGAAATTGAAGAGGATATTAGAAAATGGAGAAATATCCTTTGCTCTTGGGTAGGAAGAACTAATATAGTGAAAATGGCAACAAAGACAAGACAGGGGGCCTCATAATCACTGACTTGAAATTATAGAGCTACTGTGATGAAAAAACAGTGTGGTATTGGCAAAAAAAAAAAAAAAAAAAAAAAAAAAAAAAAAAAAAAAAAAAAAAAAAAAAAAAAAAAAAAAAAAAAAAAAAAAAAAAAAAAAAAAAAAAAAAAAAAAAAAAGAAACCAGACCTAAAGATTAGTGGAATTGATTAGAAGATGCAGAAACAACTGCAGACACACTAAGCCACCTTATTTTTGACAAAGGTGCCAAACACATTCACTGAAAGAAAGATATCCTCTTTAATAAATGGTGCTGGAAAAACTGGCTCTATACATGCCAAAGATTAAAACTGGACCCATTTCTTTCACCATGTACTAAGCTAAAATCAGAATGGGTCAAAGATCTTAATATTAAAACAGAAACATTAAATCTGCTGGAAGATAGAGCAGGTAAAACTCTTGAAGACATTGGTGCAGGCAAAGACTTTATGAATAAAACCCTGACTGTACAGGAACTATCACAAAAAATCAACAAATGGAATCTCATTCTACTGAAAAACTTTTGCACAGCAAGAGAAAGCACCAAAAGAGTGAAGAGACAACCCACAGCATGGGAGAAAATGTTTGCCAGCTGTTCCTCAGACAAAGGATTACTATCAAGAACACATAAAGAAAAATTGGTCCTCCCAGATTTAAAGACCCAATCCAAAAATGGGCGTCTCTGAGATAAACAAACACTTCTCAGATGAAGAAATACACACAGCAAATAAATATTTGAAAAAATGTTCAACATCACTGGTCATTTGAGAGATGCAAATTAAAACAATACTGAGATTCCACCTCACCCCAGAAAGAATGGCTGCTATCAAGAAATCAAGCAATAAAAAACTCTGGAGGGGCTGTGGGAAAAAGAAACCCTTCTCCACTGCTGGTGGGAATGTAGACTGGTGCAACCACTGTGGAAATCAGTGTGGAGATTCCTCAGAAAACTAGGACTACAGGTCCCATTCAACCCAGCTAATTCCCCTCTGGATATCTTCCCAAAAGAATTAACAACATCATACCCCAGCAATATAGGTGCACCCATGTTTATAGCAGCACAGTTTATAATAACCAGGTCTTGGAAACAACGTAAATGCCCATTGACTGAGGGATAGATAAAAAAGATGTGGTGCTTTTATATGGTGTATTACTCAGCCATAAGAATGATAAACTGGACACTTTTATAGGTAAATGGATGCACCTTGAGAACATACTCATTAGTGAAATAAGACACAAGTGTAAGCATTGTAATTTTTCATTAGTGTGACAAGCTGAAAGAAAAATATGTATATGTACATGTATATAAAAATAGGTAATATAGTTATATTACTGATTTCTCTGAGTTCACTGAAGAGAAAGATTCATACTGGTATTGTTCAGACAAATGAAGGCAGATGTCCTGTGCTCTGGGTAAATGATTTGGGTATGGCAATGAGCAGTGTATGTACCACTGTTACCCCCGATTGATGTACTTTAAAATTTTGTTGTAGTTTTTTTCTTCTTCTTTTTTTCTTTGTTTTTATCCGTGAATAAAATGGATTTGGAAAAAAATGGGAGCGCTGCTGGGTGTGGTGTCGCTTGCCTGTAACCCCAGCACTCAGGAGGCTGAGGCAGGAGGATCGTTGCAAGTTTGCGATCAGCCTGGGCTACATAATGAGCTCAAGGCCAGCCTGGACTGCATAGGGGGCCCTGTCTCAAAAACACCAAAAAAAAAAAGCTGAGGATGATGTAGTTCAGTGTATTGACTTTAGATTCAATCTCCAGTACTGCAAAACCAAACCAAACCTTGATAGTGTCTGTGATAGTGATAGTGTCTGTGATAGTGATAGTGTCTTGATAGTGTCTGTGGCCTTGATAGTGTCTGTTAGCAACCTCCAGTTGACCCATAAACAATCAAAGCAAAGCTGTACGGACGCTGGGGCCTATCCCAGCTTGGCATCCCACTAACTTACCATTTTCTATCTTGTCTCCTAGTTCAGGGCTCCCAACGCTGTGAGCTGAACTGTCGTCCTCATGGCTTCCGATTCTACGTCCGTCACACTGAAAAGGTCCAGGATGGGACTCTGTGTCAGCCTGGAGCTCTAGACATCTGTGTAGCTGGACGCTGCCTGGTGAGAGAGGGCAGATGTGCATACACACACACACACACACACACACACACACACAGAGCGGTGAGTTTCACTCATCACGACAACCACCACCAGACATATTGTCCAGGGAAAGCCTTGTCAGCTGGGCAGAGCAATGGGTGCCCTGTAGGAAGGGTCCATTAGGCACACACATGTTTCCCTGGGCTCTGGGGGATGCTGGGGCCCATGGAGAAACACACTGCTCTTGTAGCACAAGGAGCAAGGCCATAGATGCAGGGTCCTGAGTGGGCAAGGGGGTGGGTATCTGGCATTCGTGTGGCCCCGGTCTCATCTCCCTCTTCCCAGAGCCCCGGCTGTGACGGGATCCTTGGCTCTGGCAGGCGTCCAGATGACTGTGGAGTTTGTGGGGGTGACAATTCTACCTGTCGCTTCATTTCGGGAAACCTCACTGACCAGGGCGGCCCTCTGGGCTACCAGAAGATCCTACAGATTCCGGCTGGAGCCTCCCGTCTCCAGATCGCCCAGCTTCGGCCCAGCTCCAACTATCTTGGTAAGAACTGGGCTTCTGAGGCCTGTCCCATTCCATTTCCGTCTCCTTGTTCTGTTCTCTTCACCACTACTTAGCATAGCAGATAGGCCTCGCGGGAAGAAGTTAGGAATCAGAGACAGCTTGGGGTGTCTTAGGTTCTGTGGGGAGTGGTGGGGAGGAAGACAGTGCAACCAACCTCAAGTTTTGGGATCTCTTTCAGCACTTCGAGGCCCTGGGGGCCATTCCATCGTCAATGGGAACTGGGCTGTGGATCCCCCTGGGTCCTACACAGGCAGTGGGACTGTCTTCCTATATAACCGTCCTCCTCGGGAGGAAGGCAGAGGAGAGAGTCTGTCAGCTGCGGGCCCCACGACCCAGCCTGTGGATGTCTATGTGAGCCTGGGGCATGTGGAGAGGCTTTTCCTCCTACAGGCAAAGCTGTGGGGGTCAGGTGGGAGAGGAGGTTGCTGGCATGCTCCCTGGTCACCCCAAACATCTATTACCGTCTCTTCTCCCCAGATGATCTTTCAGGAGGACAACCCAGGTGTTTCTTATCAGTACATCATCTCGTCACCTCCTCCAGACCTCCAGACCCCCACTCCAGAGGCCTCTGTGCCCCAACTTCAGCTTGGTAAGACTGATCCAGGAAGAGGCTGAGGGGGGACTTGGAGGCGGCAGGGAGGCATCTGATCTGTCTGCTCAATTCCTGCACAGAGATGCTGCAGAGGGAGTCCCGACGTCCTTCAGTGCCCCGCTCAGCCCGGACCCCAGGTACCCTCCAGCGTCAGGTACGGATCCCTCAGATGCCTGCCCCGACCCATCCCAGGATGCCCCTGGGGTCTCCAGCTGGATACTGGAAGCGAGTAGGATACTCAGAGTGTTCAGCATCCTGTGGAAAAGGTAACGTTTCATGCCTATATTCCTGGAACTGTAGCCTGAATCCCCAGTTTGGCACTGTGACTGCATTCTATCCCTGGTTCATGGGCCACTGCTTGACCCTGTATCTGGGGCCCCATGGAAATGGGCTCTGAGCCACCCCATCTCCCTGACTGCTTTCTTGTCCTCTTCAGGTATCTGGCGCCCAATTTTCCTCTGCATTTCACGTGAATCAGGAGAGGAACTGGATGAACACAACTGTGCCATGGGTGCCAGGCCCTCAGCCTCCCCTGAGCCCTGCCACAGCCCACCATGCCCTCCATAGTGAGTATGGCCCGCATGGCGGGCTAGGAGACTAGCGACTCAACAGTCACCCCTGGTGCTGCTTCCTACCCTCACGATCTTCCCTGAACTCAATTTGGCACCTCCTGGCTGCAAGGAGACAATATTAGTTAAGGACTGACATCCCATAGGAAGCAGAAAAACCCAGGCAGCCTATACCCCCACAGGAAACCCCAACTCCAATCTAAATGTGCCCACTTTCCTATGACAGGGTCTGCCCCCAATGTATCTGCCTCCCCCAACATGGCAGCCCCACGCGTCTCATTGCCTCCTTCCTGCCTTGCCCATGCCTGCAGCTGGGAGGCTGGTGAGTGGACGTCCTGCAGCCGCTCCTGTGGCCCTGGCACCCAGCACCGCCAGCTGCACTGCCGGCAGGAGTTTGCGGGGGGTGGCTCCTCAGTGCCTCCAGAGCGCTGTGGACACCTCGCCCGGCCCAACACCACCCAGCACTGTCAGCTGCACCTCTGTGGTCACTGGGAGGTGGGCTCCTCCTGGAGCCAGGTGAGCAGGCTTGGGCAAGGGCGCCACCCGAGAGGTGGGTACCAGTAATGAGAGCAGTAGTCTTTCCACCTGTTTCTTCATCAGCACAAACATTCTGCAAACGTTTGGAGCTTGTATGGAGCTCCAGTGAACCATGTCAGATAAGAGACTAAAGCAGAGACTGGGGGCCCTGGCCCAGCCTCCTCTTCAGCCCACAAAGCTCCGTAACCACTGAGCTGGGGCTCAAGGGCAGATCCTGGGTAAACGCTACAGAGCCCAGGAATGCCTGAAGCCCAGCTCTCCGGGTTTCCTCTCACACCCTCAGTGCTCCGTGCGGTGTGGGCGAGGCCAGAGGAGCCGGCAGGTTCGCTGTGTGGGAAACAACGGTGCCGAAGTGAGTGAGCAGAACTGTGCCTCAGGTGCCCCCCGGCCCCCCAGCAGAGAGGCCTGTGACATGGGGCCGTGTACTATGGCCTGGTTCCACAGTGACTGGAGCTCCAAGGTGGGCCCCTTCCCTCAGCCAAGCCCCACATCCCTGGTGACCACACCCAGACTGCCCTGTCACAGTCTATCCAGCACAGCTCGTAAACACGTACTGAGTATCTACTGTGTGTTTGTTACTGGGAACTCAGATGCGTGAGAACTTGCATCAGGGCGATGAACACCAGCCAGATGTCTCCTTGCCTGGCTGGTACCCTGGTGCATCCCTGGCTCCCAGGAACAGGACCCAGTACACTTCCACCCTGAGCCCCCGTCCCTGCTCCGTCTCCAGCAGCCTCCCCTCATGCAGATGCTGTGCTTCTCAACAGTGCTCTGCCCAGTGTGGGACAGGAATCCAGCGGCGCTCAGTGGTCTGCCTCGGGAGTGGAGAGAGCCGTGGGTTGGGCACAGGAGCAGGGACTGGTGAGAACTGTCCACCGGGAAGCCGCCCTCCAGACATGCGCGCCTGCAGCTCGGGGCCCTGTGAGATGACGTGGTGCTGGTACACGGGGCCCTGGGCTGAGGTGCGCTGAGGGCCTGACAAGGGGCTGGGACCTGGACAGGGGTGCCGGGGATTGCACGGCAGGGTTGGGAGTGATCTCTATTCTTCTGTCCCCTACACTAGTGTTCCTCAGAGTGCGGCTCTGGCACACAGCATAGAGATGTCATCTGTGTTTCCAAACTGGGGACTGAGTTCAGCGTGACTTCTCCCAGCAACTGTTCCCACCTGCCCAGGCCCCCAACCCTGCAGCCCTGTCAGGGGCAGGCCTGCCAAGACCGATGGTTTTCCACACCCTGGGGTCCGGTGAGTGCCTGGCTTCCCAGCCCTGCTGTCAGTCTGAACCTCCAGTGAAGTGGGGGCTCCTCTCACTGGACCCCCAAGTTTTTCCAAACCCCAGGGCAAGCCCAGTTGAGGTTTCACTTCATCCCATTGTCTTTGGACTTGGAGGACAGGTGGGCCCTGTCTATCCAGGACTCCATACCATCCCTGGAAATAATGTCCCACCACTATTCTTCAGAGAGGGAAGTTGTGACCATGGGTCACAGTCCTGAATACAGTAAAAGTCTGATCTGATAGCTGTGGTGTTCCCCAGTGTTCTCGCTCCTGCCAGGGTGGCACGCAGACAAGGGAGGTCCAGTGCCTGAGCGCCAACCAGACCCTCGGCACCCAGTGCCCTCCTCACCTGCGACCCTCCAGGAAACGGCAGTGTAACAGCCAGTCCTGCAGCCAACACCCTGGTAAAAAGCCCCTTCTCTCCAGCCCCCATAGAATGGAGTAGGAGTTAGCAGAAATGCGGACGGAGATGAGAAAAGACTGCGAGGGTGGGTAGCTCACTCTCCCACAAATGATGGTTAGTGATGATCCTCCCTGGTCTCTGTCCCCAGATGATGGCTGCAGGGACAGCTCTCCACATTGCCCCCTGGTGGTACAGGCCCGGCTCTGCGTCTACCCCTACTACACAGTCACCTGCTGCCGCGCTTGCGCACAAGTCCTGGCGCGCTCCCGGTTGGAGCCTGCCTGAAAATGCGTCCAGGAGACCTCTCCTCCCGGTTCTCTCATGCCGGCATTGGATCTCATTGATCAGCCCACGCTGTACCCCTGGCTCTCCAGCCTGTCCCAGTTTTACCTGGGTACCCTCCAGGGCGACTGTAGGTGGCTAGGCTACGGACAGTGGTTGTCAAGATATGCGACTGGGTCTGTGCTTGTGTTGTTAAGTGTGTGCAACTGCACCTCCAGATTTGTGGCCTGGGTGGGTGTGTTTTCTCAGACTGGGATATCACTTCCCAAAGATAAGTCACAAGGGCCGGAAAGGAATGGGAAGCAGACAGTACTTGTTTCCCCAAGACTTTTTTTTTTTTTTTGGTGGTACTGGGGTTTGAACTCAAGATTGTGGGCTTACAAGGCAGGTGCTTATGGCGCTCAGCTAAATCTCCAGCCCCGCCGCCCAAGACTTTTGTAGGTCAGGAGGAAAGCTGGTTTGCAGCTCCTCATTAACCTGAGCTACTTGAAATGTGATCTCAGCAATTCCAATTGTGCATCCTAAACCTTATTTCTCATATTCAGGCCTCGCATTTTCTAAACCACTCTAGGGCTGGGGGTATAGCTCAAGGGTAGGCTGCTGGTCAGGCATGCACCAAGCCCTGGGTTTGATCCCCAGCACCGCCCCCCCCCAAGTTACCCTTTTGTCTCTGACCTCCTCACCCCTTGCCCATCTCTATCCCTGCCTCCCTAATTAGCTAGGGAGCCAGTTGCCAGTCATAACCCCAGGCCAGAACAGGTACCATCTGAACCAACGGTGGGAAAGAAATGTTAACGAAGGCCAGCTCCTTAATTAAATGGCTCTCACCCCAGAACTAATTTATTTTTCATTAAAGTTGATTATGACAAATGAGAAGCATGCATTTCGTTGTCCACCCGAGGACTCGGCCATCTGAGCTTTGTGAAGTCAGAAAGCCCAGGAGGAGCCAGGCTCAGCAGCCAGAGCTCGGCGCTCTCGCGTCTCAGGCTGGACAGGCTCCGCGGCCAGAGCGACCCTGCAGGTCGGCCACCGGCCACTAGGGGTCAACGCTTCTCCCCGTTCAGTATGGCGTTGGGAGCTTGTTTTCCAGAAAAGACGCTCGGCCTGTGTGGGTTTCTTGGCCGATCTCTCCATAGTCTCTAGGAATCTAGCAGCACTCCTTTTAATCTGGGGCTGAGCTAGATGGTAATGGTCTTTTGGGGTCGTTTCTCCTGTTTACTTTGGCGCTGCCTTCCTTTCTCTGCCATCTTTTCCACTATTGCCATTTTCCTGTTAAGCTCTGGCTTCCCTGCTTTCGGTGGGGCTGGAGAAGGAAAGTGCCTGCTGCCGGCTTATGCCTTGCTCACCCTGTGACTGGAAGAGGAAGACCTGGCCCGGATCTAGGGGAACTCGAGGCCAAGGGAGGGGCACGGCAGTACTGGATGTCCTGCCAAAGACACATTCTTCTGAGATGTCTCGCCTTAGCTGCCTCCTTCTTCCCCAGCATGTTTCTTCTCTCAAGGTAAATAGCTTGCTAGAGGCGCTGTAAGAGTGGACAGCATTTTCCACAACACACTGTTTCTCCCCATGACCCTTGCAGTCCCGAGGTCTGGGTCCCGGGAGCCACAGGCTCCAGTTAGGGGACCATGCACCAGAAGCAGGCGCTCCCATCCCCACTCTGCCTCAAGCGGCTGAGTAATTTGTTTTTTTTTTTTTTTTTGGTGCCGGGGATCGAACTCACGACCTTACGCTTGCCAGGCAGGCGCTTAAGCCACTGAGCTAAATCCCCAGCCCTAGCGGCTGAGTAATTAATGAAGGGTCCGGGACGGCTGCGCCACGGCTAGCGTTTCTGAGCCACCTGGGCCCTGGAAGGAAGGACGTCAGCTATCTGTTGGGACAGCACTTCTCTACTTCAGCTGCCTCCTGCACCTCACACCACTCGGGACTCAGGCTTGGCCTGGGATGGATGAGCTGCGCAGAAAGAACTGAGACATTTGGGAGGAGAGTGAGTGAGGACTGATCCGGAAAGGAACCAAGGCGAAGGAAAGTGAAACTGGCTGCAGCCCAGGGCAAGGGGTAAGGAAGAAGGCGCAAGGCAGGCTGCCTCCAAATCGCCCGGCCTTAAGAGGCGTCAGACTCGTCCCGGCCTCTGGGGAACCTGTCTGCTCAGTCAGAGATGCGGGGCCTGAGAGAGCGGGGTTTACACGGGCTGGCAGCCGAGGCGGCCGAGGTGGGGAGCAGCTGCGGTGCGGGACAGGGCCCCTCCCAGCAGTTCCTGGAAGTCAGCTGACTCCGCGGCCCTGGCCCGCCCTCTTCGGGCTGTTGCTGGGCAGGTTTGGAGCTTGGCCTGAGTCTCAGGGCCAATCACAGATGGAGAATGTGCAGGCACAGCCAGAGGGTCCCAGGCTCAGCGCCCCCTTTCTCTTTCTGAGAGCCCCAAGCTCCCTCACAGCCTCCAGCCTCTGCTTTCCGGGTGGGCCCGCATCTAGAGGTTTGCCCCCGTTTTTCCTCTAAGAGATAGGGTTCTGTGCAGTCCCTAAGGGTACCTTCCCTGGTCCTTGAGGTCAGTACAGGGTCAGTATGGAGGTTCTCAGGAAGGGGAACCTGACCCCAAGCAGCCCTCTTCCTGGCCCCCTCCAGGGATGCAGAGTAGACGACACCTCTCTGTTAACCTCTGAAACGTAAGACAGAGAGAGGAAGCTGCGACCAAAGGGCAGAGAGCTGTGTTGGAGGATCCCCTAGTTTTGGTGTATTGGGGTGGAAATAGGGAAGGGCGCAGAGGAACTGGACTCCCCAAGTTGAGTCGAGGTTGGGGTTGTGATGTGAACAAACTTTTTTTTTTTTTTCACTTCAGTACTGGAGATTGAACCAAGGGCTTTTGCCCTGTTCTAAATTCCCAGCCCTTTAAAAAATTTTAATTTTGAGGCAGGTTCTCAGTAAATCACTAAGGTGTCAGTCAGCCTGAAATTTATAACTCTTGTGCCTCAACCTCCCTGAATGCTGGGATTACAAGCTCATACCACCATGCCCAGCTAATAGGAACAAACTGGACCTGAGCAAGAGAGCTCATTCAGGTATCTGCATTTCCTTGATAGCTTGAAAATCATTGACCTCGTAGAGAGCTGGGGTGCAACTCCTCGGCGGTGTTTGCTGTGAGGCTGGACTGTGGGACACAGGCACACTTGGGGTCCTCTGCGGGGCCTCAGGTTCAGCTGGGGTGGGGTGGTTCCTGGTTCACTGGTAGAGTGTGCTTAGGATACACAGGCTCTGGGTTGCAGCCCACAGCTACAAAAACAAAAACAAAAACACTATACTGCTGTGTCAGGGCTCCTTTTCCTCCCCTCTCAGCTTCTTGGGGGTAAAGAACCACCTGACTTAAGTGCAGCCACTGGACTACATTGAGCACCCACAGCTCACAGGCATCTTTGTAAGCTCAGATTACATTCCTGCACCTCCACTCACCTATGTCCAACCTCCACTCCAGGCAAAGAGAAGCAGGGCACAGGAGCCAGGCTGTGGCCAGGGCTGAGTGTCTCAGAACCTGGAGGAGACCCAGGGGGGACCCAGGTATACATCAAGGGTGGTGGGGAATGAAAGAAATGTGGGGGTTGCACCCTGCTCTCTGCCACATTCTCTCCAAGCTGATCTTTCATTTCTTGATCTTCCCTTCTCCCAAGTTTTATAACTAGAGACTTGTTGTTTTGTTTTGAGGCCAGTCTGGCTGGCCTCGAACTCACAGGAATCCTCCTGCCTCAGCCTCCCAGGTGCTTACATGCCTGGCTGAGACTTCATTTTAACAACCTCCCCCACCCAAGTCATCTGAGCCAGGGGCATTTTTCTACTGCAGGTTGTGGTTTGGGAGATGTATGTGGAAGGATGGAGCATTTACCGTCTCTCCTTCCAATACCTCTAAATCTGAGGTTCAGTGTTAGGAGGCAGCTGGGTGGGGCAGTTAGGGCAGAGAGGGTTTATTTGTCACAGGCAGGTAAGAGGTGAGAGAGACTCCTATTTGGACAGGAAGTAGTCTCAGGAAAGTACCTAAAAGTCTAAGTCTGTCAACAAGAGAGAAGGCAGGCCTCGTGGCACGCACGGAGAGTCTCAGCATCTGGGAGGCTGCTGGTGGTGGTAGAGGTAGTGTCTTGAGTTCAAGGCCTGGACCACACAACATCCCAGTGGTACATGCCTCTCAACACTCTGGAAGGCTTAGGGTTAGGGTCACAACTTTGAGTCTAACTTAGGCAATTTAGCAAGAGCATCTCAAAATTAGAAAGGGTAGGGATATAGCTCAGTGTGAAAGGTGTGGGTTCAGGCCTCAGTACCAGGAAAAACAAAAACAAAAACAAAACCCAAGAGCAAGAAACTGGGTTAACCTCAGTGTAGCTAGCACATTTTTTTTTAGTATTGGGGATTAAACTCAGATTCTTTCTTTGCACTGAGCAATATCCCCAGCCTTTTTTTTTTTCTTGAGACCGGGTCTCAGTAGATTTCCCAAGCTAGACTCAAACTCAAGATCCTCCTGCCTCAGTCTCCCAGAGTGCTGGGATAACAGATATGTGCCACACATGGCTGGTTTTGGGCTTCTTGACCTGGGAGATGGGGAATATCTTGTAAGGAAGGTGTTTCAGGGCTGAGGTCTGAAGGTACATAGGAATGGAGAGAAAAATGTCCCAGGCCATAAGACATGGCTATCTGCTTCCAGGAAACATTGACCACACCATTGGAAGGGGACACACAGGGACAGCAGAAAGGAGAGAGTTCTGTGTGAGTACAGGGATGGCTGCAGCAGCCTGGGGAAGGCAAAGGAGGAACACTACAGGCTGATGCTGCATGCTGGACTCTTCCAAGCCTTGTATGAATCTCCTAGAGACTGTACCACAGAGCTCTAAAGAAAAGGGAAAGCAGCTGGGGGAAAGAGGACTGGGTAAGTGAACCAGGTGCCTAGAATTTCAGCTGCTCAGGAAACTGAGACAGGATTGCAAGCTCCTAGCCAGCCCAGGCAACTTATTGAGACTGAGGGTTTGACCCCAGTCCCCGACAGGGGAAAGAAGGGGGCAGACCATACCACTGGGATCCCTCAGCTAGAAGTCCCAGGGGCAAGGACCTACCCCTGCAGTGAGTCAGAGTCCACGTGGCCAGGACCCAGGGTCCATCTTTCTGTCCCATCTCTGTCTCCCCCTGCCTCCCCAACACTCCTGCTGTCAGCCACTGGCTGCTGCTGCTTTTATCACAAAGTGAAGCTGCTTTTTAGCTGTGGTCGGAGTTGAGCAAGCTTTTCTCTGCAAAACTAGCTGGTCAGTACCTGGGCTTCACAGGCCATAGCATCTCTGTTGCAACTCCTTTCTTCTCCCTGCAGCACAAAAGCGGGCACAAATGGTTGCTAAGTAAACAGCAGCCATGGTTGGTTGTGTTCCTGTCAAATTTTGTTCATGACATTGAAATTTAAATATCAGTGGATCACAAAATATTTATATGTATATATGGCTTATTTTTATTTTATTTTTTATGATACTAAGGCTTTGCATTGAGCCACATCCCCAGCCCTTTTTTAATTTTTTATTTTGAACAGGGCCTCAGTCAGTTGCCTAGGCTGGACACAAACTTAGAAGCCTCTTGCTTCAGTCTCCCAGACGGCTGAGATTATAGGCATGGGCCACCACTGGGGCTTCTTCTTTGGATTTTTATCAACTTTTTTTTTTTTTTTTTTTTGAGACAGAGTCTCACTATGCAGTTCAGACTGGCTTTAAGCTCACTTTGTAGCTCAGGCTGGTCTTGAACTTGAAATGATCCTCCTGCCTCAGCCTCCCAAGTGCTGGAATTACAGGCATGGATCACCATGCCTCGCTTATCAACCATTTTAAAATATAAAACCATTCTTGGCTTGCTGGCTATAACAGAAGCAGGTGCAGGGCAGACCTAGTTCCTGACTCCTTGGGAGTATTCTTGTCCTGCTCCAGCCGTGAAAGTGCTATTTGTGTCCCCTCCAGGGCTCCAAATGCAGCTGTAAAAACCTCAGAATTAAACACCTTCTCTATTTATGTCTTCTTGTGTTTTTTGGTAGGTTGGAGTTTCTCTGTTTGTTGGTTTGGTTTTTATGAATTAGTAATTCTTTTCTGTTGTTGTTTTTTGTTTTTTGGTTCCTGGTTTTTTGAGACAGGGTCTTGCTATGTAGTTTAGGGTGATCTTGAACTTACTTTGCAGCCTAGGGCAGCCTCAGATTTGCATGGGTCCTCCTGCCTTTACCTTCTGAGTGCTGGGATTACAGGCATGTGCCACTATGCCTGGCAAGAATTAGTAATTCTTGATTTCAATTCTACATAGTCCTATGTTGTATGACTGTGTGCCTTACATAAGGACCATGTATACTATAATCATTTACTGAACCCAAACACTGAATAAAATTGAAAAGTTTAATTTCTTGGCCGGGAATTTAGCTCAGTGGCTTAAGCGCCTGCCTGGCAAGCACGAGGTCGTGAGTTCGATCCCCGGTACAAAAAAAAAAAAAAAAAAAAGTTTAATTTCTTGAACCTGTTGCCTGAAAAATAAAATTTAGACAGTATTTTTCCTGAATGCAAAAATAAAAAATACTGAAAGACATTTGAAAATAATAAAAAGCATTTAAAATTATTCAAAGTTTGGCTCATTGTGGCCCAAAGTACTGAGCATTTTGGTTCTATATGGGCATTTGATTGTTTCCTTTGCCAGTGAAAACAACAGAACGAAGGAATTTTGGTAGCATTTAAGAAGTGAAAGCACATCACTGTAATCCTGGTATTTGTTTTACTTTTTAAGACAGGGTCTCACTATGTAGTCAGGCTGGCCTCAAACTGCACCCCCACACCTGGCCTATAATCCTCCTACAGTTTTTCAGAAGGTGAGTCAGGATTGCAAATTCCAGACCAGCTTGGACTATACAGTGAGACCCTGTCTAAAAAATACATATTATTATTATTAATTGAAGTCAGGTGTGGAAGCACACCACTGTAATCACAGCATTCTGGGAGGCTAAGCCAGGAGGATCACAAATTTAAGCCTAGTTTGGGCAGTTTAGGAATTTAGGGAGACTCTGACTCAAATTAAAAAAGCAGGGTGGGAGTGGCTGGGGATGTAGCCCATTGCAGAGGCCCTGGCTTCAATCTCCAGTACCACAAAAAATACATACATATGTACATACATACATGCATAAGGCCAGCCATGGTGGCATGTGCCTGTAATCTCATCACCCTGGAGACTGAGGCAAGGCAATCACTGTGAGTTCCCGTCCAGCCTAAAATACATAGTGAGACCCTCAAAAAAACCAAGAAAAATAAATAATGAAAATTACTAATTGAGCCAGATCATTTCTTCTAGTAGGACAAGCTCAAAATTGTGTATTAATATGTTCACACTTGAAAGGATTACATTTGCATTTTTTTAATAAAAATAATCTTTATCTGGAACTTCTTACTAAATTCTGACCTATACAGTATTACAGGTTTTTCTTTCATTCAGTAGTCCTGATTTGGGCTTCATAGCTCATAACAGGGGAAAAAAATGTCGAGCTCTCCATCCCATTTTAGACCCAGCCCCAGCCTCTGAGGTGGTAAAGCAGCAGGCAGGGCTCTCCCCTCCTTAAACCGAGGAAGGCCCGTGGCTCTGGGTGGGAGTGTGTGTTTGCTTGCAGGAAGTCCTGGGTGCCATCTCTAGCAACACAGATGAACTAAAAACAAAGTCACATCATTTCAAAACACACAAACACCTCATTTTGACATGGGTTGTTTCCCTCTTTCTCAACTTTGCCTCATGAGGGATTTCTGAGAAATGACAGCGGCACTTCCCCTAGACCTCAGTCTGCAGTTTTGTTTTTAATGATGAAGGGGGAGGGGAAAGGATTGTACTACCTAACTACAGGACATTAAGGCAAGACTACAGAGGAACACTCGTCCTGACCCCTTCACCAGATGTGCATCCCACCTGACCTTAGCTCTGGACTCTCAGGCTCAACATGAACAAACTGTGCTCCCCTCAGGAAATTTCAGGAACAAAGCAGGGAAACCCAACAGCTGTGCCCTTGCAGCTGCCTACAGTCTCTCCTCCTCCCTTCCCACAGAGGAGGGGCAGGGGGAGAATGGACCAGGGTGGGAGCTGCTCCAGGCAGCCCCAAGAAAGGGGTGTAAGCTGCTGGGCAGCTAATGCACAGCTGATCCAAAGTTGGGTACGGGAAGCCCTCTCCAGCTCCTCCCCGCTAACCAGTTCATTAGGAGACACTTGAATAAGGGCAAAAATTCAAAGCCAGCTCCTCCCACTAGACAAATATTTTTAGGGCATGGACCTGAAAGTATTTCTTAAAGCCAAAGGGGAGCCCAGAGGCCGTGGCCTGCATTGCTAGTCCTGTCTATTCAGGACTGAAGCAGGGGGATCACTTGAGCCTGAGAGTTCAAGACCAGCCTGGGTAACCTAGTGAGACCTGTCTCAAAAGAATAAATAATATAATCAGGTGTGGGGGCATGCCCCTTCAGTGCCACCACTCAGGAGACTGAGGCAAGACTACAGAGGAACACTGTAGTTCTAGGCCAGCCTGGGCTACCAGTGAGTTTGAGAACAGCCTGTACTACAAAGTGAGACCCTTGTGCTGTAGCAGGCAAGTGAGTTAGTCAAAAATATTATAGGCAGTGAGGCAGGGCTAGGTCCTCAATAGAGCCAGTGCGGACACCTGGTAACTGCAGGAAAGCTGACACCTGCTGTAGACCAGGCCTCCAGACAAAAGACCATACAAATGCACCCATATCCTGAGGATTGAATCCCTAAATAGTTCCCACCCCCCTATCAAAGAGTCACAGCTCCAAGAATGCCCGCCACTTGCTACGTAACTTACTTCCCCATTTGTCCCTAATGTAATCCATTTTACCTGAACTACTGATCTTATTGGCTAACTATAGTCATGTCCCACCTCATGCCCATCTGCCTTGTGAGCTCCCAGTCTTCCCCCACCTTGAACCCATGGTTTTACTCTATAAAAGTCCCTGGAAAAGACAGAGTCCTGGGCAACCCCCTGGGGACCCCCCTGTCTCTCCAGACAGAAGCTTTCTCTCAATAAATATATTCTACTCTTCACCTCTGTTGTTCCTAAAATTCTTTCTTCGATTTTAGAGAACACAAACTCGGACATAATAGGTTGGGAGTTTCATTCTCCTATATCAGTGCTAGCTTTGGAAGCACATACAAAGTGAGAACTTTTTCCCAATAACAACAACACACAGAGAGGCATGAAAAACGTAAGCAAAGTGGGAGAATTGAGCCTAATCTCTCTTCTGAACTGCAACAACTCATTATAGTTGGGTCCCCATACCTATCTCCATGGCCCCCTTGAATAAAATCTGTCTTGCCACCCTTCTGCTAATAGGGCCGGGGATGTAGCTCAGCCACACAGCACCTGCTTAGCAAGCACGAGGTCCTGAGTTCAATTTCCAGTACCAAAAAAAAAAAGAAAAAAGCTAAATCAGAAAACTCCTCTCATGGAGCGCATGGGCTTTTTCCTCGGTGGTTTCCCGGGCTTCCCTCCCAGAACACCTTGTCTGGCTGACTTGAATAAACACAGCCACGTGATCACCGCGGTCGGGGGCGGTGAAATACTGAATGGAATGCAGCAGCCGGCCAGTCACGGGGCTGAGCTGACTCCGGTGTGGCTGGCCCTGGGTTTATAGAAGCAAAGAAGCCAAACAATGAGCTCATGGGCAAGAATGCAGCCTGTGGGGAGTCTCGCCAGCACAAACTGGTTTTGAATCAGATGGGACTAACCACAACTGAGTCTCCCACGGGAACAGGCTGAGGAAGCACAGCAGCCACCATTCAGCTTTTAGGGTGCCCTGGAATAACTTCTGGGGGGCTGTCCTTTAAACTTTGCTCTGCAGAGTAGATGGATGGCTCACTGTGCCCTGAATTTTGTGCTTTCCCTGACTCTTACTAACCAAAAGGGTCTACAGGCCCGCTGGTGTACAAGTGTCCCACCCAAGGCCACGGGCATCACCAAACAGGTCTGCTGTGCCTACTGTGTGGTCTGCGGTCCTGAGACACCGTGGTTAGGGTCCGCACTTTCCACATTTATCAGCGGAGCCTTACTTTCTAAATCAACATAATTGGGGCTGCGGATTTAGCTCAGTGGCATAAGCACCTGCCTTACAATCGTGTGGTCGTCAGTTCAATCCCTGGTGTCGCAGATATAGCTCAGCAGCATAAGCGCGTGCCTGGCAAGCCCAAAGTCGAGTTCCACCCCCCCCCCCAAGAAATACATAAATAAATAAACAAACAATCCACCCAGGATTTTTCTTGTTTTCTGTTTTTTGGGTTTTTTTGGACTGAGAATTCAACCCAGAGCTTTTCCTATTGAGCTACATCCCATAGCCCTTTTTTAAACTCTTTAAAAACTTGGTTGCCTAGGCTGGGCTGAAAATTGTGATTCTCCTGCCTCAGCCTCCCAGAGTGCTAGAATTACAGGTGTGAGCCACCATTTCCAGCTTTCACTAAATTTTGTCATTTACACACAATTCAGACTTCTATTTAACCAGAAATGCTTTTGTCTCTACCAGTATTTTCCTTTTTTTAAATGTAAGAACTAAGATGTAAGAACACACCTGGGATTGTGGCACTCAGGAGACTGAGGCAGGAGGATCATCCCAAGTATGAGGCCAGCTTGGGCTACATTCTGAGTTTGAGGCTAGCCTAAACTACACAGGGAGACCCTGTCTCAAAAAATAAAAGTAGTAAAAAATGAAAGAAAATGAAAATACATCACATTAACAGACTAAATATGGGAGAAGGAAGGCAGGGAGAGATGAAGTGTTTTTTTTTTTTTGGTCTGTTTGAGGCAGGGTCTCACAATGTGGTTCAGGCTGGCCTTGGGCTCACTTTGTAGCCCAGGCTGGTCTCAAATTTGCAATGATCCTCCTGCCTCAGCCTCCCAAATGCTGGGATTACAGAAGTGCGCCACCATGCCTGTCTTATTTTTTAAAAACCTACATCTCCGGGCCGGGGATTTAGCTCAGTGGCTTAAGCGCCTGCCTGGCAAGCGTGAGGTATGAGTTCAATCCCCGGTACCAAAAAAAAAAAAAAAAAAACCCTACATCTCCACCCTACCTCATATATAGATTCCCAACTTCATGCTTCTGTGCATGTTTGTT
>PVJX010036412.1:0-17634 GCA_004027295.1 Dolichotis patagonum
TATTTTGAGATGAATTAATGGCAATTTGTCTTTTAAAGTAATAAATGTTTAAAAACTTAATTCATCATAGCTTTTAATTGATTATGTGTGTGTATGTTCAGAAAAATCCCCCAAAGACTCATATATCTAATGACTGTGAAGATAAATTTCATTCTAAAAAAAATAAGAGATTTTCAACTAAATCCTGTATAGTGTCCTCTTATATGTCTTTCCTTTATTAATAAAGCATCTGTAGTTTTTATTCTGAATTTTCTTTTTATTTTAAAAATTTAAAAAAAATAATAAAATGGATGTTTCATTGAGGTACCTAAAAAGATTTCTGCTTGACACAGGGCATAAAACCTACCTACACTGATTAGAATAGAAATGCAAAAAGCTCTACTACTGGAGGCTGTGTGTCTCCTGAATTAATAATCTCAGGACACTACTCAACAGATTATATTATAAACATGACTTGGTGAATTAAATTTCATTCCCAGCTCTCCAACAGCTCAAGAAGAAATCTAGGAATTGGATAAAAGGACATAGGCATAGCACCTTGTTAATACATAATTTTAAAGACAGCCCAGGACAGGGAAAGGCAGATGCTCTTAGGTTATAATAAGACTGGAGTTATTTGCTTCTTACAAATAAGGTCAACGTTTTATTAATAGAAGGAATATGAATTTCTCACAGGGACCAGATGGGAACCTTTAGAAATAAATGAGTTGTCACAGTGGGAGGTCTGTTTGCTTTCAGATACTTTGGATAAAAGTAAGTTCCAGCTTGGATGAAAGCTTCTGCCCCACTACGCATTTTCTTTCTCCAAGTGGGAAAGTAGTCATTATCCTCATTTAACACAGTCAGAAGATACAGAAACCAGCCCTAAAGCATTCCTTCTTCCCACTACATGATCAGCAGAAAAGCAGCACTGTATGGGAGAGAAGCTGAGCACCTTCGGAGGACACTTTATGCTCCAAAATTGGGGAAAACACAATGGAAGATAGGTAAGAAAAGCACTGGGAACTCCAAGTCTTTCATCCTGATGTGAGAAGCAGCCAAGTAGCTATACCACCTCACCCTCCATCTATGCCTTTGTACAGGTCAACTATCTGAGACCTACAGTGAATTTCTTAAAGTTTACTTACTATTCTCTGTACTCTGGGACCAGGAGTTCTTCATAGTTTTTAAAGTAGAGAAAATTTCCTGCCACACTCATAGGCAGACTTAAGCAGCACCCTAGATGTGGTGCACTGACATTAGTGTGAGGTCAATTCACAACTGAAGCCAGCTAAGCTACACCTTGTCAGACTTGCTCATCCTGAGTGTCTTCCTAAAGTGTCTGGAGGCAACAGAGGGGTGTAGGTGGGCGAGAAAATGCAAAGCACTCCACATGGATTATAAGTACAATTCTGTTGCTCTTTGAAGTATTTCTCTCATGGGTATCAAATTCCTGATGTGTGAAATATAGGTTGTTACAAAAATTTCTTCCCTAGCCATGGCCCTCAGGATATCACAATGACAACTTTGAAAACAGGTTGATGATCTACAGTGAGATAAATGACAATCGTACAAAAAACCTCAAGTAAGAAAAAGTGTTCAGTACTAATAGCAAAGAAACATAAATGTATATATGAGAAAAAGAAAAAGTAAAGCTCAACTAAAAATTCCCCAGCTGTTCATGAGGCTACAGATTTATATACAGTGGTGCCTCTGTTCACAAACTTAATTTATCTCATGATTCTGGAAAAGATAGTGATGTTTGTGTTTGTCCAGGAAAGATGGCCACAGTTCTACATTTCACCAATGCAAAATTATCCAATAAAAACAAACTGTGTCAGATTTTTCTGTTTGCAAGCCAAATTGTCCACAAATGAAAGCATTATAAACCAAGGTGGAACCATTGTACTCCTCATACATTATTTTTATGCACTGATAATGTTTCATGAGTGATTATGCCTAAAGCCAATTGCTTCAAGGCAAAGTTCTTAGATGGGATATGTTAGTGCAGTGCACACTTCCTAATATACAATTAGTTTTAAAAACTAAAAAATGAGATGAAGTAGATAAGACATAAAAGAGACCTGATAGACTCAGAAATTTTAAAAAGTGAGCATTTTTACAAAATTTCACTCAATTTAGGTAAGTGCATACTAGAGAAGACATAAATTTGGATGAATATAATAAAATTTACAGTCACTCTCTATGCCCTACATAAAATATATAAAACATGTACATTTGAGTACATTTATATATAAAACATTTATATATAAAACACATTTATATATAAAACACACATTTTATATATAAAGAAGTGTAATTTGGAATTGTATTTTAATATTTCCTCACAGAGAAATCATTATAACCAAAAGTTCATGTTAGGGTTTCTCTGAACACAAAAGTTAATCATGAGATAAAGTAATTAGATTTAATGAATAACACCCTGTGCAGAAACTATTGACCCCCAAGAAAATAAATTATTAAGATAGAATATCAGTTGCAAGGTTTTAAAAGCTCATAGGTTAAAAACACCAAAATCAAAGGTTTTTATAGAATTTCTGACATCATAGAAACACAATTTAAGAATGAACAAAAATATCATCAAGTACAGATGCCAGGGAAAAAAAGGAAGTAGTACACTAAGATCAATTTAGCACTATATTCCACTATTCTAAAATAAAATTTTACTACCTCAGAGAACAAATTATTTTTAGGACTATGAAACATAGTAACTTCTGGCTATGTCTGTATTCCTTTCCACTTGTGAGAGGCAAATTTTATAAGTGAAAAAGTAATAATATCAATAAAAGTAGAAAATGACCTGAGGAACAGTCTCATGAACTGATCCCTCCATTATTTTTCCACATCCAAGCTTATTCTAGTGAAACAAACAAACAAACAAACAAACGATACCATGTAATTAAGGGGAAACCACCAGTCTCTTGTCTATGTAAGAAATTCTTTGTAAGATATTTTGGAGAGAATAAGGATTCACCAGGAAGCAAGCCCTTCCTGCAAACCAGTATCACAGGGGCCACCACTGGTGGGGGAACAGTCAGACCCCAGTACCTTCCAACATGTGGGCTGGCAAACAGGAACAGCCAATCCTCCCCGACGACCCCGTAAGTGACCAGCTGATCCAGAGAAACACAGGCTGCGATAATAACTATGGAAAAGCAATGCAGTTTGATGATTGTGGTGTTTTGGTGTTTTACTGACCAGGTCTAGGGTCAGTGATCAGCTCATCTGTTCAGAGGATAACAGTATGCAGTGTGGCATCTGTGGGGGATCTCCTTCAGAAGGAGGTAGCATTTGTTGATTCCCTATTGTTTTGTTTTGAAGTCCTGTATAATTTTTCGTTGTTTCACTGGGTTGGGTTTTGGTCTGTTTTGGTTTTGTTATATCTGATGACATGAGCAGCTATTTCAAAGATAGCAAGATATACTATGGTAGCCACTTTGGATTTACTAATGTCTTGTTTTGAAGTCCTTTATTGCATTCATTGTTTTGTTTTTATTGGTTCTATTACATTCTGTTCTGTTCTGTTTGATTTTTACTATGTCTGAAGGTAGTTGAAGCTATTTTGAAGACAGCAAGGAGCATTATGGCTGATTTCGTATTGTTTTGAAGTCCTGTATCACTGGTTTGTTTTGATTGGTTTTATTCTGTTTTATTTTCCTTGGTTTTATCTTCTTTAAAATAAAATTTAAAAAAAAAAAGAATTTTCTTCCTTATCTTTATCCTTTTGATTCCTGAATCATTCACCCTAGAAACTGTTATCCTCCCTTAACCAAATATTTTGTTTGTTTTCTCTTTTCTTCATTTGTTTTCTTCTCTGTCTTTAAAAGGTGATTTGGAAACTTTCTGCTTGCCCTCTCTTAAGGTACCTTGTTAGTCAAAAAGATAAAGTCAGCTGAAGGTAAAAGTTATCTCTACCAAGTGAGATGCTGTTATAGAAATAGAGCAACAGAAACAAAAGCCATTTTACACAAATATTCTTGACTTTAACAAGTTAACAAGTAGTCAGTGAAAACATAATGATAAAATACAAAATTATAGAAAGTTATCATGCTTCTGAACAGATTTTTTGCATTAATATCTTGTACCAAAGATTTATTTGTATTGGTTCACAACACTAGTTAAATTTAACTGTCCTGATATACACCTAACCTACCCCTGCCAAAAAATAATTTTAAAAAATTATATTACAACTTTCCAATAAATGAGCAACCTCAAAAAAACCCTCACAAATATTGCAGCTAATTGCTCTATGTTTTTCTACATCTTTAGTTTCTTATTTTTTCAACTCACTAGTAGAATGCTTCTGAAACTTGCAATTATTAATATTCAATAATTTGTAAGAAAAGTTTGCTAAATTCATTTTTTACTAAAATTAAATATGGAAAGCAAAATGCCTTAGTATTCCTGCATTAGTATTTAACATTTCTTTCAAGATTCATAATTTTGCTCTAGCAACCTCATGAAGATACATTCCTCTGCTAGATGATGATGTTTTCCACACTTAAAGGGGAAAAATAAACAAGGTTTTTTGCTTGGAAGTCATCACACTTTCTAAAGTGGGAGAACCATTCTACTATGAGAATCCTTTTTTTTTTTTACTGAAGGGCATGATGAATAGGTGTTTGTAGTTCCTTAATTTCCCTAGAACAAGTTAGGGAGAGTATTGAGAAAGTTGGTCAAGAGGTATAAAGGCTGATGGTAGAGAGATGGAAGACTTTAACAGAATACTATAATACATAATGACATTTAAAAATTTCTGAAAAAGAAGCATGTTGATAAGTGATGCAAGCTCTAAAACTGATACTAACATCTTGTTTAAAAAATTGATTCACAAATCTGAGAGTGGACATCATTATTTTGTAGCTAGAGTCCTGCTCTTCTTTCTTCCCTTTTGTTTTTGATCCTTTTCCTCCTCGCTTTGCAGATTTATACTGACATATGTCTAAAATCATTGACATTTTCCAGTATACAAAGAAAGTCATTCAAGATATTCTTCCTTTCCATTAATATTTTTGATGTTGAGCAATTCCTTTGAATTCTCAGAGTATTCAGCAAGTCTACTTGATGGGCTTTCTGTTGCCCTTAAATCTTCTAGGTTCCTTTCTCCTCTCTTCATAGTTCTTTCACCTATGATTCCCTATTATTTTACAGAAGTGCTATTGATGAAGAAGTAGGTAAGGTGCTTTGTATATTGTTATGATTAGGTTTCAGTCTTTTACTGAGTCTGTCTCTGGACTATAATCTTCACACGTGATTTTCAGTTTTTTGTTTCACTCCCTCATTCCATTAGTGAGAAAGGAAGACTATAGAGGGAAATGGGAGTTAGATTTTTCCCTTTCTTCGAATCAGTCAAATCAGGCAAGACACAAGTTGGTTAGAGTCTAGTAAACAATTTCTTTGCATACAAGCCTTTTGCTAAAGCCAGCAGTGCTTAGAGCTTATTTCAAGACAGTTGCCTTTTTCCTTCCCCCTCAGAGGACAAGTGGAAGAGATTTTTCTTCAATTTATCTCACTAAGGACCTGGTGAAGTGGCTGGAGGTAAAAGTCAGGAAAGCGTGGGGGAACCTTCCTAAGGACAGATTCCAGAAGTTTTTCTCAGTAGATCTATTCTATTCTCAGTCTCCAAAAAATGAGTCAGTTAAATATTATTATCAGGCTCCAAGACAGGCTTCTGAGTGCTGTAACCTGTAACTCCCTTGCTAGTTTGGGGCAGCAGTTTCCTATGTGACTTCAATTCCCCTGTGAATGTATAAAAAAATGCTATTGATTTTTAGTCTGTTGAAGGAATTTCTTGTTGTGAGGAGGAGAATGATAACTTCTAAGCTCTTACATGTGGGGCTTTTAAAATGCTACTTGAAGGAATTATTTATCCAAGTTTACTCATAAAATCTTAAAATGCTGCTGATTCGCAGATTACTTTCTCTGGAAATATATGAAAAAAACAACAAATTATTCAATCAGGAAAGAAAGCTTACTTTTTAGTTTGTATTCTTTTCTCTAAAAATGCTTTTACCTAAACTTTGGTGGTAAGAATCAAAGCCCTGCATAGACATATTTTAAGAAATAATGTTGAGAAAATGAATAGAAGAGAATTAAAAAATAAATGTTTTCACAATAAACTCAACCTTAAAAAACAATCCTGTTGAAAAAATTTGTGATGCAATCATGATGAACCACATCGAACCAAAGTTTCCTGTCATGGTTTATGTAAGTGGCCCCCAGGCCTCATGCATTCGCATTATGCATTTGTGATTGGTTCATTGTCATGCGCTTAGATTGGTGGTGTCAGTGCCACACCCACCTAGGGGTGGAGCCAGGATGTGATGTACTGGCAGGAAGAAGGTGCTGCTTGCAGCCACCATGAACTGCGGCCCCGCCATGCCACCCTGCCTTGGAGCCAACAGAGTACGGACTGAAATCTCCAAGAACTGTAAGAAATAAACCTTTCCTTTCCCAACTTTGGGCATCAGGTATTTTGTCTCAGCCATGAGTAATAAGTAACTAAGACAGTTCCTGTTGTTTGGCAGTAATCATTTTCAAGTTATGTATTATTCAGTAAAGTTGCTACAATTGATACAATCAAAACAGGTTTGTGAATAGACTGAGGACTTTTCACATAATTCCTTGAGCCAGTACTTTAACTAGCTTTAAAACAAAATGACACAAGACAATTATGCTGAACTGCGTGAGGTATCACTCTGTATTTTTCCCTAGTAGAAAGAAAAATGCCTTTGTGGAGAAAATGACACAGAGAGAAAATACAAGCTAAAAGTTTAAGGGAGGTAAGGACTAATGGTGTGTAAAAATTTAATAGGTTTCAGTATGCCTACTATGCTGTACTCCATTTGTTGAAAAATGGTAGAAGAAGCAATTCTCTGGGTAATGTGAATAAGGGTTATTAGCAGTAATAACGGTTTGTTAGCTGATAAATTTGCAGATTAAGCAACCTCTGCAATGGAGGTTAGTAATATTTCAAAGATATTGCTAAAAGGAGGACGGAGCAAATGTATTATTTTTATATCAAGAAAACTACCAAAGTTTGTGGCAGCAGAAAGTTTGCTTCTCTCTTTTTTCTGATGGAATGGGTAGTGCAAATTCAACCCAATAATGAAACTTCTGTGGCAGTTTATCATTCAATTATGCAGTGTTCTAGAATTATGCTCAAATTGTCAGCTACTCTGTTCTTGTCAAAGATCACATCAGAAAAAAACAAACAACCTATTTTATATCCAGATCAGTTTTGGAACAAAAATGATAAAAGATGTATGCATGTTTCTCCATTGGAATTACATTTTTGTCATTAAAAAATACTGTGAAAACTAAAATTTCAACATGACCATTAGGCTCTTATTTTGAATTTTATTTAGCAGATAAATTCCATTAGCAAAATACCTTTGAGACTTTTATAAAGAAATACTGGGCACCAGATGCTTTGATTAACTAGTCTAGCAGGTCCCAGTACTCACTTTTACTACCAAAAAATGGCTAAAAGAGTCTATTTTACTAAAACTAGCTCCGAGAGAACTAAGGATGGTTCCCTAGAACATGTAGGAAATATTTTGGCCTAAGCCAAAAAGGACTGTAAATTCCCTCCAAAGAAGAAAATAGGAAAGTCCCAGAGTAATGTCACTGTCAGTCTCAGATTTTGCCACTGAGGACATTTGTTCTTTTCACTGATCCTGACAGACCTACCAAGAGTCCACCACGCTGCACAACACTTCCCTCAGGCACCAAGGTACTGCTGTTCACCATACTTCTCTTCTACCGGGACCTGTTCTTGAACCCTAAAATGGACCCTGAAAACCTTCCCACAACCATATGCATCCCTGGAACTCAGCACTATGGGCACTGTATGTACACCTGCCACTCAGATGCCAGTGCTAATACCTCAGCAGATGCATCCTCAAGCTGGACCTTGCACTGAGGGAGATCTATGTAGGCATGGTGTCCTCTGCTGAGGGAAAAGCAGATCAGGAAGACTATAGAAGTCTTTGCCTCTGAAGACCTCAAACAGCCCCCACTGTGCCACAGATACCTTGCACCTTGGCCACTAAGAACCACTTCCAGCTTCACTGATGCTGACTTCAGTTTAGGGAGCACCACTGAAGCAGTGCTGTAGTACCTTTCCCAAGGACCAAGAGGGCATTGTGTCTCATGAAGCCAGAGCTGCTACAAGTGCCCAAGTGATGCCCTCATGTCAATATGTAGATGAAGGTCTGTTATGCTCTGTGCCTAGATGTCTTTCCAAAGTCTCATGTGGTCATAGGGATTTTTCAGAGTTGGATGAACCTAGAGTGTGTGATGTTGGGGCTAAGAGTATGCAATTCCTAAACCAGTCCACTGACTGGCTTGGCATCCTAATCCTGGAAGTCTGGATAAAACAAAAGGAACAGAAAGAAACTCCTCGCTGCATGTTTCTTTTGCTGTCTTCTTCCACCATGAACTGTTGCACCTCTGCCAGGTGCCATCCTTTCCTAGAGCCAGTTGATTATGGACTGAAATCTTTACAAACTACAAGCTAAACAAACCTTTCCCTCTTTAATTTTGGGTGCTGGGTATTTTGTCTCAGAAATGAGAGCAAAGTAACTAAAACAAGGTCTTTTATGCTAAGAAAGTAAAGCCTTGATGTACATAAAACTTTGATGGGACGACTTTCTACAAATGTCCCGAGATTGACACAGTGCTTCAAGAAACAAAGAAAGAAAGAAAGAAAGAAAGAAAGAAAGAAAGAAAGAAAGAAAGAAAGAAAGAAAGATTTTCTAGTAACTGAACAAAAAGAAACAAAGATCTATGAATTTGCCTGGAAGAATTCACTGTACATTTTTAAAAGTTCAATGAGCTACAAGAAAATAAAAATAGTAAGCAAAATCAGGAAGACAAAACAAAAACAAGCAGGTCAATGAAGAGATAGAAGTCATTAACAAAAGCAATGAGAAATTCTGTAGCAGAATGGTGTAATGATTAAACAAAATACACCATAGAACACTTTGATAGTAGACTCAATCATGCAAAAGAAAGACTTTAAAAATGTGAAGATAGGTTATGTGCAATTACTTAGTCAGAAAAGAAAAATATTCTAGGAGAATCTATTCTAAAATAGGTAACAACTGTAAGAAATTTTATATAATCTTGAGAGAAACATAGAGACAAGGCCTTTAAGAAGGTTATAAAAGATAAAGGAAAACTGAAAAAAAAATCTGTAAAAATCATTTATTCCAAAAGAAGATAGAAACCAAATACTACAAAAAGCAATAATCCTTGTTTACCAAAAGTTATCTTAATAAATGGATTAAATTCACTGAAAGGCATTGTGTCTTATTGGGATTTGAATATGTGTGATAGTTTAAACAAAATTTTTCTATTGAAAATGAGATATTATAGTACCCATTGATCATTTTCTGTTATTCAGTTCAGAAAGCCCTGTAATTCTTTCACTCTATGCATGGCTTTATACTATTTTGTTATGTTTGATATTGTTGTATTTGAAATTATGCTCAACTATAGCAGAGTAAGTGATATGGTGATAGCTACTGTTGATGTCCCATTGTCTTTATGTAAAGTACTGTGTTACCTATGTTGTCCTGTTCTGATCTGCTCTGTACTGCCCTCTTTTGTTTTATTCTTTATAAAATAAAAAATTAAAAAAAATTAAATTCACCAAAAGGCATAGAATAGTTTCATAGCTAAAAAATACTATAAGAATGACAAAAACAAAATCTTGTGGTATACTATGTAGAAAAGACTCATTGTAGGATGAGCAGACAGTATAATTGTTCCTCAAAAAATTAAAAATAGAATTACATTGTAATCCAACAAATTTATTACTAGTTATGTATTAAAAGAAAACAAAAATGAAAATCTTAAAGAGATAAACACATCCATGCTTTCTACTGAATTTTTCATTTTAACCAAGTTATATAAACAACCTAAACGTCCACAAAGCTGATAAAGTATGGTTTAGGTGTGTGATGGAAGACAGTGAAGCTCTTTAAAAGAAAGAAATCCTAGCATTTGAAATAGATGGATGAACCTAGAATTCATTATGCTCAATGAAAGGCACAGAAGGAAAATTACTGCATTATTTTCTTTATGTGTATGTTGAATCCAAAAACAGAGAACAAAAAGGTGATTGCTAAGAGCTAAGGTCAGTGCCTACAATACTGTACAAGATGAGTAAGGCATGCAGATGTATAGTTAACATACTTGGTTACATATTTGAAGTTTTCAAATGCCAGCACTGATAATTCAAAGAGCAAAATAAAAATAGGTGATAGGAAATAGGGAGGCAGATTTTGTGGAAATGGGAACAGGTTCTAGGTACAGGAGAAGGCGGGAGCACAGGGAACAGGTTCTAGGTACAGGAGAAGGCAGGAGCACAGGGAACAGGTTCTAGGTACAGGAGAAGGCGGGAGCACAGGGAAGGGGAAGTAAACATGAGTAAGATGTGTTTTACATATATGTACCAATTCCCCGAGATGCATGCAACTATTATAAATCACAAGCATATTCTAACAGAAAAAGGAACAACAAGACCCCCAGAAATTTGCTTATGGGATAGGCATTAAGTGTTCTCATGCAAAAGAGAAACTGAAATAATTGTTTTAATTATCTTGGTCATAGTAATTTTTCTGCTATGTATATATATATATATATATATATATATATATATATATATATAGTCAAGTAAACCTCAGTGTTTTAAGCCAGAGAATCTTTGGTGTGGTTGTCACTAAGAAGAAAAACCTAAGGACCTGAACACCTTCCCAGTGGCTTCCAGTTCAGCCCAGGGTTTTTCAGCACTTCTTCTCCCGTGTCCTCTGCTCGATTCCACAGCACGTACTCTTTCCCATTTCCTCTTTTGTGAACAATACAGAGAACCGTGGTCACAGGAGAATATCTTGTATCTCAGAACCCAATTGAGCCTTTGGCTTCTCTTCTAGCTAGAGCCAAGGTTTTTGCTAATTTTCTGAGATTCAGTTTTCACATATTTAAATGAAGGTAAAAAGTAAACTACCACGAGAATAAAATGTTTCACATGGTAAGAACCAGAGGAAATCATTTATGTGGGAAAGTTTTTCTACCCTGAAAATCAATGTGCACATTTTATTTAATAGTTCTGTACTGCTGTAGGCAGAATGTTTTCTATCTGTTGTAGTCAGGGGTTGCAAGGAGAACAATTACATACAGGACACATAATTTATAGTATTATTTATTCTGGTCACCCAAGAAGTCCAGTACAAGAAGTGCAGCAAAGCTGTCTACATATTAAAGACCTAGAGAATCCAGCCAAGGGCCTGGATCCCACAACAATGTCCTGCATGAATTCAGCTGAATACCTAGAGCTCATGACAATGCCCCCTATGAGTCCAACTGGAGGCCTAGGGCCCACAAAAATGATTCATGCAAGTCTGTTTTATAGATCTGTGCTGGGAAGGCCCAAAAGTCAGTGGTGCAAGCTAGAAAGTCTGTACCAGTGGGGTTAAGGATCTGTGTCAGTAAGTTGAGGGTTCTGCAGTGGAGCCAGGAAGCAACACTCAAAATAAGGACCAGGCTCCTCTGAAAAGCACCACAATCATCCTCAGTGACAGTGAGGTCCTGAGCTCCTCTAAGGATGAGAACAGCTGCAAACGTATCAGCAAACCAGCATGACAAACCTCGGGGAGGTTAAACAGCACACATCCTTCCCTCTGGAGCCAGGAAGTGATGCTCAAAGTAGGGACCAGAGATCCCCCAAGTGAACCACAGCCATGGTCAGCAAAGAGGTCTCAGGCTCCTCCAGTGATTACAGCTGAGTTCATTATCAGGGGCACCAGCATGACAAGCTCCTCCAAGAGAACCAATGACGCCAAACAACAACACTTAGGAGAACCCACAACGCTGCTCTTCCTCTCCAGGTCTCCTTTTTATGCTAGCAACAGTCCGCAGGTGGGCCATCCACGCTCACCACCATGCTGATTCAGTTCAGCTGGTGTTTAAGCTGACCACCAGTAACCAATCCACTACACTATCCTCCTGAAAAAGATGATTTTATTTATACCTCTCCACATAAAAATACTGACCACATCATACCTTACATGGCAAAGGGAATGTGGCAAATGCTATTATATTTTAGGATTTTAAAATAAGAAGAGTATCCTAGATTATACAGTGTAGCCCAGTCAAATCACAGAGATTTTAAATGTATAAATCTTAAAAGTGCAAAGTTTTTCCCAGGTGTAATCACAGAGAAATGTAACATCAGAAAATGCTGAGAGGATGAACTTTGCTGCTTTTGAAGATAGAGCAAAGGAACCATAAACCAGGGTAGCCTCTGTCTCAAAGCTGGAAAGGCAGTGACATGGATTTGCCTCAAAAGCCTCTGAGACAGCCTGCAATCCTGTTGCATATTGAGTCAAAACCAGTGAAATCAATGTAGAATTTCTGACCCACAGAAGTATAAGCTAACAAATGTAGTTGTCTTAAGCCACTAAAGACAGGTTAATTTATTATAGTAACAATAGGAAACTAACATACATTCCTAAATCTATTCATTTTAACTTTAGGAACCAAGACTGTGGTGTGCCTTCTCTTAAAGGTAGCAGGATCATTGATATAAAATGGATCACAGAAGCAGATTAATGGTCCAAACCAATATGATTACAATACATACTGCAGTTAAGGCCATCAGCAGGGGTCAAGGATATATAGCTTCCTTTCACTGAATCAAAGAGAATGAACTCATCTTAATAACATAAAGTCAAAGCACAATTTGCCATTGAAGCTGGATCTTTGAACTTCTCACCTCACTCTTTTGAAAAGTTTTTTTTCCCAAAAAATATTTTATTGTTTTAAGCTGCCTTAGTCATCTCAAAAGAGAGTTATACTTACTGCTAAATTCCCTCAGGCAGAAATCAGAAATTAGTTGAACATAAAAACAAAATGAGTCTTTTGAAAAAGTCTGAATGATTAGTTTTTGCCTAAAATTTGGCCATTGAAAGGGAAGAGTAAAAGAGTCAGACTACATACTTATTGATTACTGTGAATAAAATATATATCCAATTGCCTTACCAACAGAAATATACTCTACTAGTCTTGAGAAAAATGAATATATACTATACTGAAACTATGCTTTGATGAGACTGTAGGTCATAATCCTGCTTTTGTAATTATTTTTAAGATTTATAATTTGAATATTTCTAGTACAAATAGAAATCTGAACTTATAAATTAAATTATTCCTGGTTATATGAAAATTACTTGAGATTAGCACTTTATTAGATCATGTAACAAATAGTGTTTTAAACAAATCTTTTTTAACTTAAATGAAGCAAAATATTGTGTTCTGATGAGAATTTTGTTTCTTCACTAACAAATATATCAAATTTCAGTTTAGCTCGCATATAAATTACTCATCATCTTTGTAATATCAGTGAAATTTAAGTGAAGCTATAAAGATGTCTTTGATGTTCTACCAAATCAGAAAGACAGATTTACCAGAACAAAGTGTTAGCTTTTCTCATTCTTTCATCACCCAGATTTACTAATGATTAGAAATGATACTGTTATGTTTCCTTTCCCTAAAATTTTCCAATAGAAAATATGCAATGTGTCTTTGTTTCACATCTTCTTATTGTAAGATTATTCACTATGCTACAGAAATAATCCAACTTTGTGTATATTAGTGTCTTAATGTTCTGATATTTTGATTTCTTACAATTATAGAAACAAATGTTTTTCCTTTCCAGCAAAATACTGACTTAATTATTTAAATCACTTTAATAGGGAGTGTCTAATTTTTTTTAACTTTTTTTATTTAAAGAAAAAAGAAACAAACAAACAAAAAAAAAAAAAAAACACAAGACCAAACAGAAAAAAGGGTAAAGGTAATACACAGTTTTGAAGAAAAATATTAACATTAAGAAATTTCTAGTTGATGAGTTACATATTGTCCTCTTAAAAATAGTTGTTCAAGTTACAAAATCAAAGCATCAAGGGTGGACAGATACTCAAACACTCACAGTGCAAACCATTCTGTTCAATGATCTAATGAAAACTTAGTAATATAGTAATCTATCTTACACAATTAAACTTACATATAGTTATATCCTTTAGAGCACCTTCCCTCCCTTTCACTTGCACAATCTCTATTATACATTTTGGATCTTATCACTCTTTCAGTTTTTTGTTATTTTTTTACACTAGAAACACAATATGATTTTTACAAATGTTGGTCTTATTTATTTCACTTATGAAGATAGTCTCAGGTTGCCTCCATTTACCTTTAAAGGCTTCAAGATCATCCTTTTTATAGCTGAGTAATATTCCATTATATAAAAATATCACAACTTTTCCATCTACTGTGCAGTTGATGGGCATTTTGGTTGTTTCCAAGATTTAGCTATTACAAATTGTGCTGCTATAAACATGGGTGCACATATATCACTATGACATGACCTTTTCAGTTTTTCTGGGAAAATACCCAGGAGGGGAATAGCTGGGTTGAATGGAGCTTCCAATCCTAGTCTTCTGAGTTATCTTCATACTGATTTCCAAGTATTTCCTGTGCAGTTTGTGTTTTGTTCATAAATTTTTGCCTACCCCTATGTCTCCAAGTTTGCTACCTACCTTGTCTTCCAATAGATTTAGTGTTTCTGTTTTAATATTTAGATCTTTGATCCATTTTTATTTAGCTTAGTGTATGGTGACAGGCATGGGTCTAGTTTCAGTCTTCTGCATGTGGCGAGCCAATTTCTCCAACAACATTTATTAAAGAGGCTATCTTTTTTCCAGTGAACACATTTAGCCCCTTTGTCAAATATCAAGTGGCTGAGTGTCTTTGTACTTATACTTGCATCTTCTAATCTGTTCCATTGATCCTCAGGTCAATTTCTTTGCCAGTACCATGCTGATTTTATCACTGTGGCTTTGTAGTACAATTTCAAGTCAGGACTTCAGATGCCTCCTGCCTTGCCTTTATTGCCCAGAATTGCCTTTGCTATTCTAGGTATCTTCTGGTTCCAAATGAATTTCAGAAGTGTTTTCTCTAGATCTGTAAGGTACGTTAGTGGTATTTTGATTGAGATTGCATTAAATCTGTATAACAGTTTTGGGAGTATGGACATTTTCACAATGTTAGCTCTTCCTAACCAACAGAAAGGAATATCTTTCCATTTTCTAATATCTTCTTCAATCTCCTTTTTTAGAATAGTATAGTTTTTGGCCTATAGGCCTTTTACATTCTTGGTTATGTTGATTCCTAGATGTTTCATTTTGTTAGGTGCTGTCTTAGTTACTTTTTACTCATCGCTGAGACAAAATACCTGATGCCCAAAGTTAGGAAAGGAAAGGTTTATTTCTTACAGTTTTTGGAGGTTTCAGTCCATACTCAGTTGGCTCCAAGGCAGGGTGGCATGGCGGGGCCACAGTTCATGGTGGCTGCAAACCACAAGCGGGAACCAGCAAAAGAGAGAGACGCATCTTCTTTCTGACATTACATCACATCCTAGCTCCACCCCTTAGGAGGGTGTAGCACTGACACCACCAATCCAAGCACTAGACAATGAACCAATCAAATGCACAATGCAAATACATGAGGCCTGGGGGCCACCAACATAAACCATGACAGGTGCTATTGTGAAAGATAATATTTCCATAAATTCTCTGTCATGGAGTTTGTCACGGTTTATGTTGGTGGCCCCCAGGCCTTATGTATTTGCATTGTACATTTGTGACTGGTTCATTGTCTAGTGCTTGGATTGATGGTGTCAGTGTTACACACTCCTAGGGGGTGGAGCCAAGATGTGATGTAATGGCAGGAAGAAGGTTTCTCTCTCTCTTTTGCTGGTTTCTGGCTTGCTGTTTGCAGCTGCCATGAACCGTGGCCCCACCATGCCACCCTGCCTTGGAGCCAACTGACTATGGACTCAAACCTCCAAAAACTATAAGAAATAAACCTTTCCTTTCCTAACTTTGGGCATCAGGTATTTTGTCTCAGTGATGAATAAAAAGTTACTAAGACAGAATTTGGTACTGAGGAGTGGGGTCATTGCTGTGAATATACCTGAACATGTTTTTCGAGAGGCTTTGGAAATAGCTTGTGAGCAGAGTTTGGAAAGGTTCAGACTTGTCGCCTGGATACACAGAGCTGGAGCAACTTAGGCTGTTCTGTAGAGGAGATTCTGGTCAGAGCTCATGAAACCAGAAGACTGATAGAAAGCCTAATAGTAAAGACCAGGCTTGTCTGGTTTCTGCCTGGAAGGAGTAATGTATTGGTTGTTGGACTCCCTGTGATGTGTATTATAGCTTGGCAGAAAGTTTGTCTGCATTTTGCTCATGCCCAGAGACTTTGCCTGAGACTGCGATTAAGGGTAATGGACTGATTAATCTGGCAAAGGAAATTTCAAGGCAGTCAAATGTTGAAGCTGTAGCATAGCTATTGTCGGGGGATTTTAGCCAGATCTATGTTGCAAATCAAGAGCAAAGAGCCCAGCAGGATAATTTAAAACACTGTGAGTTTGGCCAGAAGGAAAACTCCAGTAAAGCTGTGGATTGTAAAGATAGTGCTGAGACTTTGATTACTAAGAAGAAACAGAGAGATAAGGAAGATGGCCACCGGGCATCCCAGGAAGCAGCGGGTCTCCACCCTTTGCAGCCTCAAAACTGAAAAAGTGAAAGAATTTTCTCAGATGAGACAGCTTCAGAGCACCATGCTCCAGAATGGCACAGGAGGCCACATGAGGTTGCAGAATGGCGGCAGCCACATGAGGTTCCAGAATGTCGGCAACATAGAAAAGCTTTTCTTCACAATCAGGTAAACAGAGCCCAGCGATCTAGGCAATTGACACCTACAGCCAAGAGAGAGAAAAGCCTGGCTACTGCTCCAACTGGCAGCAGGCCTTGGCGGCATCCACATGGTGCTGATTTTAGGTGCAAGGAAAATGCAGAAACTCTGAGGGTAAGACAGCTTCCATCTCGATTGCAAAGGGCCTGGGAGGCCAAGCAGTGTGCCCCTGAGAGGGCAATATGGTGAAGTCAAAGGTGCAGTGTAGACCCCAGAAGTTTGGAAAAGCCAAGAACATGGATCATCCAAGGAAAGCTGCAAAAACTGAGCAGAGAGGGTTTAAGAGAAAAGCTGTGGGAGCTGAAATACCTGGAAGTGCCCTGGGGGTGGAATCACCCAAGCCTTTTGGACTTGCAACCAGATTGCTTCAAATGCTGAGCATGGAACTCTAGGATTTAATGTTCACCCTGCTGGGTGTTGGACTTGCTCTGTTTCCAATACTTTATATTCACCCAATTGTAACTTTTGGAATGATAATGTTTATTGTGTGCCTTTGCATTTCAAAAATGTTTAACTGTGTTTCACTTGTACAGGGGATTACAGTTAAGAGTTCGCCATAGATATTGGAGGAGACTTGGGACTTGGACTTCTCAGCAATGCTAAAAATTTTAGGACTTTGGCAACTCTTGGAGATGGACTAAATGTCTTTTATATAAAGGTAATACATGAGTCTCTGGGGGCCAGGGGTAGAATGTCATGGTTTATGTCGGTGGCCCCCAGGCCTGCATTGTACAGTTGTGACTGGTTCATTGTCTAGTGCTTGGATTGATGGTGTCAGTGCTACACCCTCCTAGGGGGTGGAGCCAGGATGTGATG
>PVJX010036413.1:0-17599 GCA_004027295.1 Dolichotis patagonum
GAAATTGTTAACATTAGAGCAGAAATTAATGCAATGGAACCCCCCCATACAAAGAATTAACGAATCAAAGGGCTGGTATTTTGAGGGAATAAACAAAATTGATAAACCCCTAGCCAACTTTATCAAGAAAAAGAAAGAAAAAACCCAAATCCATGCAATAAGCACTGAAAAGAGGGAAATTACTACAGATCCCATGAAAATTCAAAAGATCATGAATACCTACTTTGAAAATCTCTAATCACATAGGGTGGAAAACACAGGGGAAATAGACAGATTTCTAGAAACATATGAACTACCAAAGCTCAATCAAGAAGTTATAACAATTTTGAATAACCCAATATCAGCTACTAAAATTGAAAATGTTATTAAAAACTTACCAAAAAGAAAAACCCAGGTCCTGATGGGTTCACAGCTGAATTCTATAAGAAATTTAGAGAAGATTTAATGCCAACACTCCTTAACCTCTTCAATGAAATTTAAACAAATGTAGTCCTGCCTAAATCATTCTTGGAGGCAAGTATTACCCTGAAACCAAAACCAGAGAAAGAGCCAAACAAAAAGGAAACTTATAGACCAGTCTCACTAATGAACATTGATGCAAAGATTCTCAATAAGATACTGGCAAATAGGATGAAGCAAGTCACCAAGTAGATTATATACCATGAACAAGTGGGGTTTATTCCAGGAATGCAGGGAAGGTTTAACATACGCAAATCAATAATCGTAATACACCATATCAACACCCAAAATAAAGATCACAAGATCATCTCAATAGATGCAGAAAAAGCTTTTGATAAAGTCCAAAACACGTTCATGATAAAAACCCTGCAGAAACTTGGATTAGACGGTAAGTAACCTCAATCTCATAAAAGCTGTTTATGACAATCCAAAAGCCAACATCAAACTAAATGGACAAAAACTGAAAGCCTTCACTCTAAAATCAGGAATAAGACAAGGATGTCCACTATTACCACTCCTTTTCAATATAGTTCTGGAAACACTAGCCAGGGCAATCAGACAAGAGGGAGAAATAAAAGGAGTAAGAATAGGAAAAGAAGAAGTTAAATTATCATTATTTGCAGATCACATGATCCTCTACATAGAAGAGGATCTCCCCAAAACTCCATTAAAACACTACTAAAGGTAATAAACAAATTCAGCAGTGTAGCTGGATACAAAGTCAACACTAAAAAATCAATAGCATTCCTGTACACAAACAAGCAACTCACTGAGAGAGAAATTATGGAAATATTACCTTTCACAGTAGCATCTAAAAAAATGAAATACTTAGGAATCAACCTAACCAAGAATGTAAAAGAGCTATATGCTGGAAATTATACAACCCTAAAAAAGGAGATTGAACAAGATATTAGAAAATGGAAGAATATCCCCTGCTCTTGGTTAGGAAGAACCAACATTGTGAAAATGGTCATACTCCCAAAACTGTTATACAGATGCAGTGCAATCCCAACCAAAATACCATCAATATACCTCACAGATCTAGAAAAAATATTCCTAAAATTCATCTGGAAACAGAAGAAACCTAGAATAGCAAGGGCAATTCTGAGCAACAAAGGCAAGACAGGAGGCATCTCAATACCTGATTTGAAACTATACTACAAAGCCACAGTGATAAAATCAGCATGGTACTGGCAAGGTAATAGACCTGAGGATCGCTGGAACAGACCAGAAGATGCAAACACTACCACAAAAACACTCAGCCACCTTATATTTGACAAAGGGGCTAAATGTGTTCATTGGAAAAAAGATAGCCTCTTTAATAAATGGTGTTGGAAAAATTCAGTTTCTACATGCCAAAGACTGAAAATAGACCCATGCCTATCAACATACACTAAACTAAAGTCAAAATGGATCAAGGATCTAAATATTAAAATAGAAGCACTAAATCTACTGGAAGACAAAGTAGGTAAAAACATTGGAAACATAGGAGTAGGGAGTGAATTCATGAATGAAATGCAAACTGCATGGGAAATACTTCAAAGACTCAACAACTGGGATCTCATATTACTAAAAAGTTTTTGCTCTTCAAAAGAAATCACCAACAAAGTGAAAAGAAATCCCAAAGAATGGGAAAGAATCTTAGCCAACAATCCCTCAGACAAAGGATTTATATCCAAAACATATAAAGAACTGTAAAACATCAAGCCCCCAAAATGCAAAGACCCTCTCCAAAAATGGGTATTGGAGATGAACACACAGTTCTCAGATGAAGACATACAAATGGCAAATAAATACATGAAAAAATGCTCACCATCACTGGTCCCTTGAGAAATGCAAATTAAGGATATTCTCAAGTTGGTTCCATTTACCTATAAAGGCCACAAGCATTGAGATTTCATCTCACCCCAGAAAGAATGGCTGCCATCAACAAAACAACTGATAACAAATGTTGGTGAGAATGTGGGGAAAAAGGAACACTTCTCTACTGTTGGTGGGAGTGCAGACTGGTGCCACCACTGTGAAAATCAGCATGGAGATTCCTCAAAAAACTAGGTTGGAAATTCCATTCAATCCAACTATTTCCCTCCTGGGTATTTTCCCAGAAAAATTGAACATGTCAAGTCACAGAGATATATGTGCACCTATGTTCATAGAAGCGCAATTTGTGATAGCTAAATCTTGGAAACAACCAAAATGCCCATCAACTGCAGAGTGAATGAAAAAAATGTGGTATTTTTATACAGTGGAATACTACTCAGCCATAAAAATGATGATCTTGCGGCCTTTATAGGTAAATGGAACCAACTTGAGAATATCCTCATTAGTGAAATAAACAGGACTCACAGTAAATATCACATTATTTCTGTAGTGTAAAAAATAACAAAAACTGACCCAATACTGGGATCCAAAGTGTATGATAGATATTGTGAAAGTGAAAGGGAAGGGAAGTGCTCTAAAGTGTATAACGAAATGCATAGTGTGTAAGACAGTTGAACATATTACTGAATTTCTGTTGGAACATTGAACAGAAGGATTTGCGCTGTCAGTGTTTGAGTGTCTAGCCAGTATTTATGCTTTGATTTTGTAACTTTGGCAACTATTTTTTGAGACAGCAATGAATAATGTATCACCTAGTGATTCTACAATGAGAATTTTTTCCCTTTGAATTCCTTGAATTCGGTATTGTTCTACCCTTTCCTGCTTTTCTATTTTCTTTAATTTTCTTTTATTTCTTTGAAAAAAAAAGAAAAGAAGAATATGCTATATAACAACCATTGTTAAATTTCTTTCATTCTGTTGTGAAAACCTATATTGATATTGTTTTGAGTTTGTTGTTGTTGTTTATGCCTTTTGCATTTTGTTCTTCTTTTCTGACTTTTCTCTTTTTTAAATAAAAAAATAAAAACAAATTTACATTTTTAAACCTGTTGTAAATTGAATTCTTTATTTTCAGATTTATCATTACTGTTGTACAGAAATACAATTGATTTTCAACCTGAACTTTTTATAATAGTGAAGTAAGATTTTTATATATCATGTCACACCTATTGTATCTTCTTTAAGAAGAGATAATTTTCTCTTTTATAATCTGAATGCCCTCTCTTTCATCCGTTTTGTAATTGCCCTGGCCAGAGCCTCTGCTGTAATATGAAATAGAAATTAAAATGTGCACCCTTGTTTTGGATTTTAAGGGACCAAGCATCCAATCATTTTCTACCAAGTATTATGTTTGTTGTTGTTTGTGTGAGTGTTGTTTGGATTACTGTTTCTGAGTATACCTGGTTGTCTCTCCAAGGCACTGTGAACTCATGTGCGCGGTTTCTGCACAGTGACTGGGTTATGGCAGTATCGCAGCCGATTTGCTGTTAAAAGGTAGGTTCCAGTCAAAAGAAATGAGTGACTGTGGGTCTGATATAGAAACCTATGCCATATCTCCCCTCCAGACTTGTCCGGGGACTGGGGACTGTCTGCCTCTGGGGTGTCATACCTAAGCATCTCTGCTCTGCTGTGGCCCCTGCCATGCCACCCTGAGGTGGAGCTGGCCAGCCATTGACTGAAACCTTATGAGTCAAAGTAAACCTCGCTTCTTTTAACCGGTGGGGGTTGTGTACTGTGTCCCAGCAATGAGAAAAGGGACTGAGCCAGCTAGGTACATCAGGATGTAGAAGTTCCCATCTATCCCTAACTTTGGAGTGTTTTTATTGTGAAAGAATGTTGGATTTTGTTACTTTTTTCTGTGTCTACTAACACCAATTAGTTTAATATGTTGTGTAACACTGATTGAAGTTTGAATGTTAAAAACATTGAATTTGTTGGATGAATTCCATAGGATTTTTTTAACTTCTTGGTTTATATTTGCTTCTATTATATTTGATATTGTTATGTTCATATTAATAGGAAAGGTTCATTATTTTTATTTACCATAGTATCTTTCACTTATTATATAATATTATAATAAAGATTCACTGATTGTCATTTATTATAATATCTAAATGGTTTTAGCACAAAGTCTCAACGAAGGAGCCGAACAGTATTCCTTTTCTAGTTTCAACTTTCTTTAAACTCGTATTAGCGTTAAAATATTTTTGGTAAATTCAGTAGCGAGGCCATTTACAGATGGCTTTACTTTCTGAATTATGACTGTTATTGCTACTGCCTCATATGTTAACTTGATATGGGTCTACTCAGAGGTGTGCTTTTCCTTTTCAAGTAAATTTGGGTAGTTTGTTTCTCTTGTGTATTAAGACTGTGTCTTCTAATTTATCTAAATTTTTTGCACTTAAGTTTTTTTAGATTTCCTTCATAGTAATTTTTATTTCTGTAAGGCCAGTAGTAATGTTAACCTTTTTTCATTTTTTAAATTGTACTTATTTAGGTTTTCTTTTTTCACAGTGTAGTTGAAGGTTACCAATTTTGATGCTATTTTGAAATAAATTATATTAATTAATAATATGATTAAATTTATTGATATAATTTTGAAATAATGCATTTTCTTGCATTGATTTTCTCTCTTCTTAGTCTGCTTCATCAATTTTACTGTGATTTTAATTAATTATTAGTTTAGTGCTACTTGCTTCATGTTGTTTGTCTTTCTTTTTGCAGTGCCTTAAGGTTGAAGATTAAATTATTGTTCTAAAATTTTTATTCCTGGCAGCATATACAGTTATTAATTATCTCTGAAACATTTCTTCAAATGCATCCCATAATCGTGGTTGGATTGCTACTTCCTTTCCCAGTATTCTCTAATTTTCTTGTGGATTTTTCCATTGACAATTTGATATTTAGGAGCATATTTCAATTTCGCATATTCAGATTTCTCACTGTTCTTTATTTTTAATTTCATTCTAATGTTTCCAGAGAACATACTTTATAGTGTGTGCATTCTAAATGTGTTCAAGTTCTGTTTGGTTCTCTATTCACTGTAAAACAGTCTTATTTTTCACTTTAAGAACTATTTTGGCTGACGTTAGCATAACCTCTCTGCTTTCCCTGTGGATGCTGTCTGTACGTATCCCATTTGTTTATAAATTCATGTGGATGCCCAAACCAACGAACCATCAAGTCCTTTATATAAAGTGGCATGGTATTACCTATGCACATCCTTCTATAGACTTAACAATCTCTAGGTTATACACAATAACTAATATTATATGCATTTTATATAGTTATACTATGTTTTTGACTAGTAGTATGTAATGTTATTTTTATTGTTTTTCTCTAACACTGATGCAGAGTTGGAGAACCAGGTATATACTTTTCTATCCTTTAACCTTCTATTTATCTTTTAGTCTACTGTGCTTCTTATCTACAGAATATAGTTTTATCTTGATTTTTTTCTCTAACAATCATTCTTTTAATTTGATTGTTTAATCCACTTATTTTTGTTACTGTTGATATAGATGGATTAACCTGTCAGTTTACAAATAAATATATATATATATATATATATATATATATATATATGTATGTGTGTGTGTGTGTGTGTGTACACATATATATATTTCTCATGCATTGGGCACTGTCAACACTATCCATTAATATCCTTAGCATATAAATCATACTTATTTTTACATTTAGGATTTGTTAATTCCTGTATTCCTGTTATATCTCCTTCTGGTTTTGGTATTAGTTTTGTCTCTCTAATTGATTGTTTTCCCTTTTTTGCCATCTTCATTTTTCTTGATAGGTGGATATGCTATATGGTGTAAACACCATTGCTGTAAACAAACCTTTGGCTAAATAGTGGTAGGGTATGATAGACCAGAAGCATTCTGTTACCTTAGTCTTTTAGTATTCTATGCCTCTGACTTGTGGCTTCACATGTGTTTTTCAGTCTCTCCTGCACCCACTTTAGGTGCAGCATGATAGCTAAAATGAGCTGGATTTAGGCATTTCCTTTTGCCCATAAGACGCCTGGAGTGGAGTGGAGTTTACACTTTCTTTTACTTAGACCAGTTAAGCTCTGGTAAAACCTCAGCAAATCAGGTTTCTGTTAGCTTTTACTGAGAGCAACCCTTGTTAGGAAAAGTATAACTATGTGGTGTGTTTCAACATGGTTCCTTTCTGGGTTTCCCCTGCTCAGCAGGAGGGGGTTTTACTCTAACATTCACTGCAAGGACCTGGAAAAGTTCTAAAAGATAAACCTCACAGAAATGTAGGGCCTCCCTTTGGACCTCTGCAGATCCCAAGTCTGAGCCTCCAATCATCCATCAGTTAGAGGCAGAATTCTTTGTCCCAGCACTGGGTCCCTGAGACACTGTCGGTGTCATTTCTGCGCTCACAGTAGCTGCGATCCCGTGCATTTAGATGTTAACCTCTTCCTCTCAAGTGACAACAATTTGTCCAATAGTTACTGGGGTTTAGGGTGTTATGCCATCTTCTGGAGGTGATTTTTGGGTTCCTTCCATCTGAAACAAAGAATTAAATGAGACAAGCAAAAATGTGGCAAAGTTACACATTTATTTGATGTAGGAAATATTAAAAGTGAAGGGTAAGGGAGAAACTAGTGAACTTGGAAAATAGAGGAAAAATAAAAACCAAAACAAAAATAAAAACAAAACCAAAGTGCACCTGGGGGGCACAGAGCAGGCTAGTCTTCATGACATCTTGTTTCCTGTTATTCATTCCACACATCTCGGGGTCCCACGAGGAATCCAAATACAGGGTCCTGAGGATTATTCGGTGTGTGTGTCTTGGGACCTGGTCATGCTTACTCCACTCACCAGCTTTGCCACACCTTGCCTTCCTGCCTCATTTCTCCTGGAGAGACACAAATTCCCAGAATTCTTTACACACTGCTGGGGAGGGGGGCAGAGTCTGTCTTCTGTAGCTTCCTCAAGCCAAAGGGACTGCAGACCCTACCAGCTGGGGATTGACTGCTCTGCAGCTACCTTGGGTGTTGTGGCTCCTGCACTGGGTTGGAGAAGGAATAAATTCTCAGGAAACAGTGAGAAGCAGGTGAGGGATATAGCTCAACCTCCCAGCACCTGCCTGGCAAGTAAGAGGTTGTGTGATTGATTCCCAGTACAAAACAAAACAAAACAAAACAAAACAAAACAAAACAAAACAATGAGAAGAGTTAGTGACTGTTGGGCTGCCTGTTGGGTGGGAGAAAGGAGCTTCATAAGGTCAAATATGAGGAGCAGGTAAGATTTTCATGCTTCTTGTGGGGGAGAATGTATGTCAGAGAGGAATGTCACATAAATTATCAAGAGTCTGAAAGTCACCACCCACACAAGGTCCTATTTACTCATTTGTAGCAGCACTGGGGTCTTGCATTTTGAAGAGAAATTTCAAGTCTCCCAGAGGCTCAGAAGAGCAACTTTTGCTTTTTGGTTGGTCTTTTTCTTTGGATAGTTCAGGTGAACCCAGCTCTATTATAGAGAGGTGGATCTAGTTATCTTTCTCTGACACCTTTGCTGCAGTGGATGTGACAAGAATCATGAGAAGGGGCCTTTCCATTCTGGCTTCAGTTGATCTGCAGGAGCCCCTTCTCTCCCGGTCTGTGAGCACTTGGTCTCCAGGCTGCACAGCAGGTGGCAGGACTGTTTCCATCTATAAGAATAGACTACTATACCCGGATTGGTAAGTCATGGTAAAGATCTCCTGGTCAGCCTGTATAGACATGCATATTTTTGCCTTTTCCTAATATCAGTGTCCCAGTAAGAACTGTTAGATCTTTTGAGCATAGATTCTTGGGGGAAGCAATTTAGCTTCAGTGAACTATTGTGAACTGAAAACTGTATTATCTGCCACTTGATGTCCATCAAGGACAAAAAGATACTGTGATCAGTGAACCGTATTGCCTCTGGTTCTCGGAGGGCCAGGCCACTGCTGATATCCTGTCTGCTTGCATAGGTCTGGGAGATTACTTGTTCACAAGAGTGGCTAACTTCTAGGTCTATAGGCATCAAAGAAGCAGGGATAGATGCAGTGCATTATATAATTAATAACCTCAAGAATGTTTAAGGGCATGGACTGATACTTGGTAATCTGGTAAACTACAAATAACCTGTTATTTCCAGAATATCTCCGACCTGATAGAGGAGTCAGGATTTCTAGTTTCTGTCTCAAAGTTAACACTCGGGCTTCCTGCTTCCTGTTAGTACAGCTTTAGCTGCTACTGCTCTCAGGCAAGTGGTAATCCAGCAGCCACTCCATCTAACATTTTTGGAAAGTATGCCACCGAGTGAGGTTCTTGTCTTTGGGTCAAGACCTCCAAAGCAATTCCTTCTCTCTTTTCTGATGCATAGAAAAATACATTTTTTAAAAACTGGGAATTAACCTCAGGACCTTGCACTTGCCAGGCAGGTGCTTTGCCAGAAGAAGGGTTTTCTTAAGGCAGGTGTCCCCAGTGCTAGAGCTTGACTAATGGTGTGCTTTATTTCCCTAAAGACATTTTTCAGAAACTTGCCCATACCAGGTGCATAGATTCAGTCTTTTATAGCCTCATATAAAAGCCTTGCCATTAGTTCAAAATTTTGTAACCAGATCCTACAAAAGCCAGCCATTCCTGGGCAGGAATTAATTTGTTTGGTGGCAGCAGATCAGGCTCGCAGACAGTCTGGGTTCAGTTCCCAGATAGCTGTCACTTCTAAGATGTAAGAACATATCCCAGATACTGAACTTTTTGGAGGGGTATCTGAGTCCTTTCTTTGTAGATGTTATATTTCTTCTTAGCTAGGAAGCTGAGAGTTTGAAAAGTGTTATAGTTGGCTACAAACTAGAATATCATCTACATACTGTAAGATATATCCCTGTTTAAGCTTTAGATACTTTAGTATTTTTTTCTATTTCCAGAACAAAAAAGTGAGGAGTATCTCTAACTGCCCAAAGATACTGCTTCTTTTCTCTTGAAATTCAATTTTCCCATTCAAAAGCAAATAGAAACTGGAAGTATGGATGTTGACGGTTGAAAAAATGTGTCTTTTCAATCTAAGATGGAGAACCAATTAGTGTCCTCTGGAATTTGGGAGAGAATGATACATTGAGGATGGACTGGGATTACAGCCCTGTTAATGAGGCAGAGGTCTTGTACCATCCTATAGTCTCCTGCGGGCTTCACTACAGTGAGAATAGAAGCATTTCAGGGGATTGATGAGACTGAGGAAGGCTGTATTTGAGAAACCTGTCTATGAGAGGCTGGAGGCCTTTACGTACATCTCTATTCATTGGATACAGCTTTAGGTTAGGAAATTGGCCAGAGACTTTTAGCTTTATAAATACTGAGCCAGCCACATTTTCCTTTCAAGGTATTCTATTACACCATGAAGCAGGATTCTTTGGGTAATTTGGTCAGGGAGACTGGTATAGTCCTAACAGGTAAAAAAAATTTTGGCCTTACCTGATTTATGTTTACAAAAGACTTATATTAATTGGTTATGGGAAGAAGCTGGATTTTCCTTTGCACCTTGTATGACTGCACTTTATCATAATTAACACTCTTTGTAACACACCTTTTCATTCTCATGTTGTCTCGGTTACTTTTTCTGTCATTGTTGAGACAAAGTTAGGGAAAGAGGTCTACCTCTGGGACCTCTTTTAGGGCAGGAAAACTTGTGAAGCAGAGGAGCAAAGAGCCCCACTTCAGGTTCTACCTTTGGTGCTTAAAGATGTGTGTATGTAATAGAATTTAAGGCTACCAAATTCTATTACCCGAGGAGCATGATGAGGGGGCTGAGAAATGTGGGTGTCCTCTGCAGCACCGGACTCTAACAGAGTCCCTGAATCACTTAGAGGACACAGATGTGATTTACTGGCCTGAGAACTGTAGGAAGGAGGTCAAACAGGCCTCCCAGAGTGCTTGTCTTCAGCCAGTAAACCAGAGGGAACCACATGCCCCTGAGAGGCAGGGGAATTCTCAGGACAGGGCACTCTAGGATCTCTTCCTCTGGCTTGGTAAGTGTTCTAAGTACTATAGTTTTTGAGTGGTATAGTCACAAAAACCTAAACATAAGGCTTTGTATTCTACCTTTTATATTTGCAGTGGAAACACTGTAAATGAGGAATAGTCATAATTTAAAGTGACACCCCATACCCATCTCAACATTTTCTGCTTCATACTGAAGTCAAACTGTACTGCAATCGAAGATAAGCTATTCCTGTTCCAAACTGTCAGGATTAACTCTTTTCCATTCATCAAGGATATAGCCTAGTGGCAAAATCAGTGGAGAGTTTGTCCTGAAGTCCAGGAGGTTTCTCGTGAGTACTCTTGGGGCCTACGGAGAGAAGGGGAAAGCTAGATCTAGGCTTCTTAGGATGGAATCCCATGTAAAGGATGGAGACTTAAGAGTCCCACAAAGTATCCCTTGTAAGACTCAAGCATTTACTAGACAGATGTCTCTGTCCCGATTTTAAAGTAACAGCAATATCATTCATAGAAGCGAGCAAACAAGACAGCCTTTCCCTATTTGGGGCCCACACCAGATGGTCCTAGTCTATATGCCTGTGAATCTGCAGAATCCCTACCACAGCGGGGGTCCCTCATCCACACAGGGGGCCACTGATGGCCCTTACCTAAGTCATTTCTCAAGAGAGAAGAAGGTCCGTGCGCAGGTTCTGAGGATTACTTGGTCCGTGAGTCCTGGGGTCTGGTCAGGCTCCTCCCTGACTGCGTGGCCATGCCCTCCTTCCTGTCTCACTGGGACTAGATTTTTTTTTTCTAATGGTATGTGAAGAGCTGCTAATTTTTAAATTTGTTCAACATTTTACTAGTTAGGATAAAGAAGTGATTTCCAAGCTTCTTTTGTACTAGACTTGAAGCCAAAAGGCTTCATATTTTTCCCAACATACATTTTAAACTGATTTATGTCTACTTTCAAAGAAAGCACTGTACCAATTTATTGCAGAGTTTGTAGTACTATACCCTAAATCTCTCTTTTGTTTTTTATGCAAATGCATCATTCAACTAACTTAACTAAGTTTTAAGTCAACTAAAAAGGAAAAATAAAACATTTTCATTAATTTCAGTTATTACTTAAGCAGCTTTGGAGTTGTTACCTATATCATGTCATTGCTTTTGAGTTTTGTGAGACGCTGTCTCACTATGTATTCTAGCAAGGTGCCCTTAAACTTGCTACCTTGCTGCGTAGCCCAAGCTAGCCTCACACTTGCAGTCCTGCCTCAGCCTTCTGCCTTCTGGGATTACAAGTGTAATGGCCAACTACATTTTCTTTTTAATGGGGGTGGGGAGTAATAAAAATGTTTAAAAAATTTCTTGGAAGCAAAAGCATGCTGGCTATGAAATCTCTCAATTTTTGATTGTCTGAGGAAATTTGTATTTTCAGTATTGAATATACTTTCAATGACTATAACATTTTGGGATTTATTCCTCCCAATTCTTTAAGTATTTCACCCTGTTCCTGGTTGCATGTATTCTGATAAGGTCACATTGCTACTTCTCTGTTTTGTGAGGGTAACGTGTTTTATTGTCCCCTTCTCTTCCTGCAAGACAGTCTTTTGTCATTGCCCTTCTGTATTCTGAATATAGGATTTCTAAGTGACATTTTGGAGCATTTATCTATTTATCTTGCTTGTTGCTCCTGGTGTACTGTGTCTGTTGTTTACCATTTGCCACTAATGTTGGGAAACCCTCAGCCGTCATTACCTTGACTATCGCTCCATGCTGCTCCATTTATTCCTCATCCCCCCTTTGATATTCCAAGTTCATTTGTGTTGCATGTTTTTAAATTGACCCATAATTTTTTTGACCCATAATTTTTGGATGTCTTATCTTTTGTAAAATTCTAGTTTGATATTTGCATTTTGAGCTCACTGATTTCCTTTTTTCATCTTCTTCTGGGTCCAGGCCATAGATGAGTTCATCAAAGCTGCTCTTCATTTCTTTTACGGTGCTTTGGCTTTTAGCACTTCCTTTTGATCGCTTCTTAAAATTCCATCTCTTTGCTATCTGTTCTTGAGTTTTGTATGATTCCTGTCACCCCAGTGTATTTAACCACAAGTGCTGTACTTAAATTCTTTTGGTGGTCATGCCATCACCTATGGCAATCTCAGTCTGGTTCTGCTGCTTTCTTCACCTCTTTAAAATTTGCTCTTATTTTGTCCTTGAATTTTGCCATTCTTTTTAACTATTTTGTTGTTGTTAAAGACAAGGTCATGTTTTACCAGACCATAGAAACTGAGGAAAATAAACCTTTAAGTGAAAATTGAGTTTTATCAACCTAGAACTCATGCTGTGTTTAATCTTTGTTAAAGCCATGGGAGTTTCAAGTTTTTCTTCCTTTTTTGTCTCTCTCTCTCTTTTTTTGTTTTTGCCTATGTATTTCCCTAAATTCTTATGCTTAAAGAGTCTGCCCTTTGAAATGCTTTCATTCTGAATTTATGGCTGTAAGTGTGGGGAGTAAGAAATGTGGCGTGAGGCATAAAAATAATGTTAGGTACTTCCTGTTGTTACTGAGATTTGGCTCCAATAGAAGTTCTTTCCAGGTTCTTGATGTTTCCTCAGTTTTAATTTCCATTTATCATGCAAACAAGTTCCTGTATGTGTCCATTATCAGAAATAACATTTCATGTGCTTTTCCCTGTGTGAGCTTCTGTTCCTTGCCAGTCTACAGATTTATTCAAGCAAGCCAATCATATTTTTCTGTGGGAACCATGGGCCATCCATCCATGTGAAACTACAAAGCCAGCCTCGCTGGTCCCTGCTCCTTCAGTCTGTTCTAAGCATAAATCCCAGATGACTTTGTGTACCACACAGGGGACACCCATCTAGATTGTGAGTGTATGTAATTAACAAATTGTTACTGGTCTCATCTGTCTTCTGTTAAGAGTTGTGTGCCCATCACCCACATTACCCTCCAGTGGCAATCTGCTCTTATCCAAGCAAGTATCCTGTGTCCCTACAGTTCAGTCTCAGTTCATCAGTGGGTTTGTGTAGGTGAGTTGTGAATATTACAAGTTTGGTTTTTGCCCAGTGGCATTTTTGCTCCTCTTTAGTTGAGATAGGAAGGCTAGAAGGGGTTGAAGAAGAAGCAGTGCCCTTCTTTTACCTGGGAGAAAAAGGTCTGGTTGAAAAGGTTCTCTTTCTCTGGAGGGTGGGATTTTGCTGTGCAGAACACTGAGAACATTTCATGATGAGGACCTTTTAGACTCTTAGAGAACAAAGCCAACAGGGAAATCTGATCTTCACTGAGACCCTTGCAGAAATCCTGGTGGTTAAAAGTCCTAGGAGTTTGGTTAAGATCCGCAGAAGAGTCTCCTTCAGTGGTTCACACTCCTGATGCTGTGATGTAATATGAAACACCTGTTTCATCTTCATCCTGGATTCTGGCCGAGCTCCTGAAATTCTTGGGATTTCCTTCATGATAAAGTGAAAGGAGTGTCTTTTGTTGCTCAGGAGACCCTTTCACCCATTTCTGAGCCTATGATAATGAGGAGAATTCCTGGATAGTGTCAGAGGAAACAATTATGTGATTAGACAGTACAAAATTTTGCCCCAACTGTGAACTCCAAAGCTGACTACTAGGATTAGTCCTAATGATCAGTGAGTAAGCCAGTCATGCTACATGCTACAAGCTCCAGAGGAATCTTCAGCAGTGGGACGTAGAAGGGTTCTGGGTTTGAGAACACACACGCCTGTCAAGAAGCTGTAAGGCAGCACCCCCAGAGAGGTCATAGATGCTCTGTGCCCCAAGCTTACCCTCTCCACCCTCCGTGCCCCAACTTTACCCTGTCCATCTCTTCTACTTGGTTCTTCCTGAATTGTATACTTTATAGTTAAACAGAAAAATTAAGTGTCATCCTTTGAGCCATTCTGATAAATTATCAAAACTGAAGAGGGAACATGGGAACCCCTAATGCTGCAGGGTCTCTGGGGATCTGGCAGTCCTGTAATTGAATTAGATTGTAGAACACCCTATCTGTGCCCAGAAACTTGGGAAGTTAAATAATGAGAAATTTCCACATGTCCTATCAGCAGTGCTGTAAAAGTAAAAAGATGAAGCTGTTTTCTCCTTTACCACTCTGCCCCCAGTAATTTATCAATTACCATTCAAGTGTTCCCACCAGCTTTTATCTCCAGCAGCTTCTGTTCCAGATAAGCAACCTCAGTTGGGACACTCTGCATTCACCTGCTGTCTATCTCACGCCATTGAATGTTGGAAGTGTTTAACTTTCTTTTCATTTGTTCAGGGGCTCACAGCTAAGAGTTTGCCTTAAATCTCAGGAGAATTAGGACTTGGAACTTTTTAGCAATACTGAAATTATTAGGAATTTAGCAACTCTCAGAGATGTACTAAATGCCTTTTGCATAAAGGGAACACGCATGAGTCTTTGGGGGCCAGGGATAGAATGTTATGGCTTGTGTCTGGGTGTCCCCCCAAAGCCTCCTGTGGTCATCAGTGGGGTTTTTTCAGAGGTGGCTGGATTTTAAATGAGTAATGCTGGCATCAATTCATGGTGCAAAGCTAAGATCAAGGGCACTAAGATTAAGGGTGTGAGTGCTGCCTGCCATAAATATCCTGGATAAGACATAAGAGCTAGAAAGCTGTGATCAACACTTTATTCGTTTGCTGCCTTCTGACTGCCATGAACTGTTTCTCCTCTGCAATCCTTGTCTGCCATGCCACCCCGCCTCAGAGCCAGCTGATTATGGACCGAAACCTCTATAAACTATGAGCTAAATAAACTTTTCCTCCTTTAGCTCTGGGTTTTGGGTATTTTGTCTTAGTAACAAGAGAAAAAAAAAATAGGATGCCTGCCTCTCCAGATTGCAGTGTGGCCATTTGTATTAAATACACATTCTTCAATGAGCCCCAGAAAAGTCATTGATTTTCAGTTTATTATGTTTTCTCTTGTTGTAAATAGTACTGACCTCTAGGCTCCTTGAACATTGGAACTGAAACCAGTACTTTAAAAAAAACTTTTTAACTCATATACTACCACTTAATAACTCAAGGGCAATTGTGATTATTTTTGGCATCATTTAAGGAAGAGCAGATTTGTTATCTGTCTGCAACTTCCTAGGATCCGTCTTTGAGCAAGCTGTGTCTTCATTTCAGTTACTATCACCTTCATGCATAATTCAGCCTCTGCTGATACAGAGATGGCAACCAATTCAGAGGATACACTGAGATTCTTACATATTCTGGAAAAAAGTCATTTATATAGTGAGTAGCATCAGGTGCACTGTCTGTTTGATTTAGATAAACAGCAATGCTAACTTGGAAGAGCTCCCTTATTTATTCTATTTCTAACTCTTCAGTTATCTAGATAATTTCCCTACCTTACTGACCTTGCTAATAAAACCTACATGGGAGGACCTTCTGTTTTTTATTTTGTCTATATGTTAAAAATGTATTCACCTGTTGTTCCATACATGTTGTGATTTGAGAAGTTGTAAATATCTCCAATCTCAAATTTCCATTTTTAATGTAGGAACTATAAACATACACAAAACATAAATATTCCCCTCAGTGGATCAACAGAGACTTAAACTATTTTAAAATTGCATCCAAATTAAGAAATATAATTGTCACCCGAACTCACATTCTTAATCCAAATTATGTTTGAAATGTTCATAATTCATGCTGCTCATTTAACAACTTAATGATTCTTTCAAGGCTCAATCATAACTTGGTATTTTTCCATGAGCTTTCCACCAAAATGTAACTCCCTGGGTGGAAGAGGTTTCTAGAATGGAAATGGGTGGGTATCAAAGATTCAAACCATCTTCTGCTACAGGTGCCAGGATCGGATCACTCAAAAACGTATTTTGAAGATACACTGTGGTCAGCTTTTCTAAGGGCACCCTAATAATATAGCAATGTTTCTTTCACTCTGATGTCATAGTCCACTCTTCATAGTCATGTTCTGGGTGATCCAAGGTGCTTGAAGAAAATGGTACAATTTCTATTCATATGTAACTTTATGCTTTTTAATTTCTTTAATAATGTATACTTTGTATTGTGTATTAGAAGTCCTATGCATGGAATTCATGAGTCCCAAAGTCAATACATAGAGGGGGCACATGTATAGAGTATTTACAGTATTAAAAATTCGGAAGAACACTAATGTCCAGTATGTGGTGAACTTGACTTCATTTGTGCTTCCTATATATTAAAATCTCTGTTCTTAAAGAAAACAAAGCAATATTTTTATGTTTTTATTGTTGCTTATCATCCCAGGGAAGAACATGCCTAGGAAAACATAAATCACGTGCTGAGACCTGAGTGGTCCCACCATATTCCTCCCTTCATGTGTTCATGGTGATGTCTTTGATGTTTCCAATTAAGCCTTTGCTCTCTGTTATTTGTCCCTGAGACTCCATTCCTCTGTGTCCAGCATGCCCTTGGTTGTGGCTTGGGCATAGTTTCCCCATTGCCCATGTGTTGGAAACCTGGTCCACTGGGTGCTCAGGTGGGACCCTTGAGAGTTGAGGCCTAGCAGAAGGTGATGGGCCTCCATCTGAGGAAAGGATTGCGCTACTTTCGTGGAGTGGCCCGGTCCCCACAGGGGTACATTAATTCTCCTCACAACAGGTGGTTATATACTTAGTCTACCTCACGGCTTGGTGTCCTCTGTATGCAGCTCTTTTTCTTTCTCCTCAAGTTGTGACATGCCCAATAGGACCCTTGCCAGGATCCCAGCACCACATCACTTTGCTCTTTCTGCTACTGGAGCCCTGGGCCAAGCAAACCTTTTTATTGTTAAAGAACCCAACCTAAGAAATAATAGCAACAGAAGACAAACTTGGACACTCCATGTTCCTATGTTCTGTGAAGCAACAGTGTATTTCTTTTTTTTTTTTTAATTTGAAAGAGAATAAAACAAAAGGGGGCAGTACAGAGCAGATCAGAATGGGACAATATAGGCAACACAGTACTTTACATTAAGTCAACTGGACATCAACAGTATCTAACACCATATCTCTTACTCTGCTATAGTTGAGCATAGTTTCAAATACAATAATATCAAACATAGCACAATAGTATAAAGCCATGCATAGAGTGAAAGAATTACAGGGCTTTCTGAACCGAATAACAGAAAATGATCAGTGGGTACTATAATATCTCATTTTTGATAAAAAAGAAAAAAATTTGTTTGAACTATCACACATATTCAAATTCCAATAAGACACAATGTGGTAGATAGAACCAACGGTAGTAGAACAAAAAAAGCA
>PVJX010036414.1:0-17598 GCA_004027295.1 Dolichotis patagonum
CAGCCTCAAAAAAAAAAAAAAAAAAAAAGATTTTATGGTAATCATGATTCCCCATTACATAGCTTTGAAGCCTTTTAATGTGTGCATTCATCAGTTGGAATGGTTTTAATCTGTTTTGTTTGACTTCATTACATGTGATGGTATGAGCAGCTGTTTTGAAGAAAACAAAACATTATGGCAGCCATTGCTGATTTAATATCGTTTAGAAGTCCTACCATGCTTCTACTCTGCTATTACCATCGGTTCTATCACGTTGTGTCTTATTGGGATTTTAATATATGTGATAGTATAAACAATTTTTTTATTGAAAATGAGATATTATAGTAGCCATTGATCATTCTGTTATTCAATTCAGAATGTCCTGTAATTCTTTCATTCTTTTGAATGGTGTGCTGTGTTGCTTATGTTGTTCTGTTCTAATATGCTTTGTTCTGTCCTCTTTTGTTTTATTCTCTTTAAAATAAAAAAAAATAAAGAGGCTTTCTTTCAGTGAACATGTTTGGCCCTTTGTCAAACATAAGATAGCTGAGTGTGTTTGTAGTTGTAGTTGTACTTTCTAATCTATTCCATTGATCTTCATTTGTTTTTATTCCAGTAACATGCTGATTTTATCACAGTAGCTCTGTAGTATAACTTCAAGTTAGGGTTTGAGATACCCCCAGCTTGTCTTTGCTGCCCAGAACTGCCTTTGCTATTCTAGGTTTTTCCCGGTTCCAGATGACTTTTAGGAACATTTTCTCTAGATCTGTAAGGTATGGTAATGGTACTTTCATTGGAATTGCATTAAATCTATGTAACAATTTTGATCATTTTCACAATGTTTATTCTTCCTATTCATGAACAAAGAACGTCTTTCCATTTTTTTGAAATCTTTGATTTCTTTTTTCAGAGTCCTACAATTTTCACAGTATAGATCTTTTATTTGTTTTGTTAGGAACCATGCCTTCAATGGCGATGGTGAGTCACAGCATCCCCGAAAATTAAAAGATACCAAATGCATGAAATTGCAGTTATGTTGATCATGGGCCAGTCTAGTCACTAGTCCATTGAGACGTCTTATTTAAGGGGATTGAGTGGGCAATCTTAATGTTATGGCCCTGAAGTAAGAACCAGATGTCTTTTAAAGATCATTATTAGAAACCCCCACATTATAGGCCCAGAGCAAGCAGAGGGATCCCTGTCTAGCAGGTTGCTGGTTTCACGGAGGATGGTAGATCATGAGGTTGATTAGGGGAAGGGGATAGTCATATTGACGAGAACTGATTTAATAGTGTATGTCTAAGGATGGAATGAATGTCTTATGTACGATAGAATCACGGTGTTTTGGTAATGAATAGTCAAGTTGTTGTAGGTAATATGTGAAGTAAGAGTTTAATGGTTTATATACGGTTATAGTTTAATATACTTGCTTGATATCTTTAGGGGCAGTAGTTTAATGTGGATTAAACATATAATGGTTCATGTCTTATCTACATGTTATATACTAGTACATTTATGTAACAGGGACATGCATTAAGACTGATTCCTAAGTATTTTTTAGATGTCATTCTGAAGGGTGTGGCTTCTCTTATTTCCCCATGAGTTATGAGTTTGTTGTTTGTGTATAGGAATGAATGCTATTGATTTCTGAGTGTTGACTTTGTATCCAGCTACATTACTGAATTCGGTCCTCCTTTCCTTATTCCTTTTATTTCTCTCTCTTGTTTAATTGCTCTGGCTAATGTTTCCAGCATTATATTGAACAGGAGTGGTGGTAGTGGACAGCCTTGTCTTGTTCCTGACTTCAGAGTGAAAGCTTTCAATTTTTGACTATTTAATATGATGCTGGCTGTTGGTTTGTCATGGCCTTTATCAGACTAAAGTAGATACCATCTATTCCAAGTATCTGCAGGGTTCTTATCATGGATAAGAACTTTCTGCATCTATTGAAATGATCATGTGATTCATATCTTTGCCTCTATTGGTATGGTGTATTACATTTATTGAACCATCCCTGCATTCCTGGGATGAATCATACTTGCTCATGGTGTAAAATCTTGATGACTTTCTCCATTCTTTTTTGCCAGTATTTTATTAAGGATTTTTATATCTATGTTCATTAGGGAAACAGGCCTGTAGTCCTCCTTTTTGGTTGAGTCTTTCTCTGGTTTTGGCATTACAGTAATACTTGCTCCCAGGAATGAGTTAGGGAGACTTGCTTCCCTTTCAATTTCAATGAAGAGTTTGAGGAGTGTTAGCATTGTCTTCCTTGAATTCCTTGTAGAATTCAGCTGTGAATGCATCAGGCAGGACCTGGTATTTGATGGTAAAGTTGTAAATACATTTTCAATTTCACTAACTGAAATTGGGTTGTTTAGCAGTTTCACGTCTTCTTGATCCAGTTTTGGTAATTCATATGTTTCTAGGACTCTGTCCGTTTCTTCTGTGTTATCGAACCTATTAGAGTAAAGGTTTTAAGTAGGTATTGATGCTCTTCTGTATTTCTACAGGGTCTGTAGTGATTTCACCTTTTTCACTCCTTATTGCATGAATTTGAGTTTTTTCTTTCCTTTTTAAAATTAAGGTTGGCTAGTGGCTTATCAACATTTTTTTTTAAAGAACCAACTCTTTAATTCATTCTTTGCATGTTTTCTTAGTCTCACTTATGTTTATTTTTTCTCTGATCTTTGTAATTCCCTCCTTTCTTTTGGCTTTGTGCTTGATCTGTCCTTCTTTTTCTAGATATCTGAGATATTTGTGTTCATTCTGTTTTCTTGATGTGGGAATTCACAATAAATTTCCCTCTGAGGAATGCTTTCATTGCACCCCATAGGTTCCAATAAGTTGTATTTTCATTTGCTTGTAGATGTTGTTTGATTTCCTCTCTGATCCACTGATTGTTCATAAGTGTATTATTTAATCTCCATGTGTTCGTGGAGTTTCTGCAGTTTCCTTTTTCATTAATTTCCAATTTCATGGCACTATGATCAGATAATACACATGGGATAATTTTGATTCTTTTGCATTTACTTAAGTATGTTCTATGGGCTAATGTATGGTCTATTTTAGAGAATGTCCCATGTGAAGCTGAGAAGAATATATATTCTGATGATGTTGAGTGGAACACTATACATGTCTACTAAGTTCACTTTTTCACAAGTTTGATTCAGTTCTGTTATTTCTTTACTGATTTTTTTATCTAGTTGATCTATTTGTGTCAACAAGGTATTAAGGTCTTCCATTATAATTGTGTTATTGCTTAATTTTTTATTTCTATTAATATTTGTTTTATATAGCTGGGTGCTCCCGTATTTGGTGCGTATCTATTTAAGATTGTTATTGCTTCCTCTTGAGATTTCCCCCTAGCCAGTAGGTAGTGACCTTCTTTATCTCTTTCGAACATTCTTGGTTTGTAGTTCACATTGTTGGCTAACAGAATAGCTACCCTTGCTTTTTTCTGGGTTCCTATTGCTTTTCATCCTTGACTTTCAGTCTATGAATTTCCTTTTGGGTTAGATGGGTTTCTTGTATACAGCATATGGTTAGATGTTATTTCTTGATCCATTCTGCCAGTCCATTTCTTTTAATTAGTGAACTGAGGCCATTTATATAAAGTTATATATATTTATTTATTTTCGTCAAGTTATCTTTCTGGTGTTGATTCTTTATATTTCTCCTCTGTTTAATTGTTTGCACTGCTTGGTGGTTTTTTTTTTTTTTTTTTTTTTTCCCGGGGCTTGAACTCACAACTTCACACTTGCCAGGTAAGCACTTAAGCCACTGAGCTAAATCCCCGGCCCTTGCTTGGTGGTTTCTTTCTGTTGGTGTTTTTAAAGTCATAGTTATTTTTATATCTATCTAGAATATCTTTCAGTATTTTTTGTAGGATTGGATTGGTGGTCATGAAGTTCTTCAGCTGTTCTTTGTCATGGAAGTATTTTATTTCTCCATTGACTTTCAAGGATAATTCTGCAGGGTACATCAACTGGGTTGGCATTCATTTTCCTTTAGGATTTAAAATACTTCACTACATGCTCTTCTTGACTTGATTGTTTGTGTTGAGAAGTCTGCTGTGGTTCTGACTTGCTTTCCTTTACAGGTGATTTGTTTCTTTGCTGTAACAGCGTTTAATATTCTGTTCTTATGCTGAATTTCTGGGATGTTGATTATTATATGTCTGGTGTACATTTATTTTGGGTACGGCTAACTGGAGTTTTACATGCTTCACTTACCTGTAGGTTATTTTCCTATATTTGGGAAATTTTATGATACTACTTCCATAAATAGTCTTTTATTATCATTTATGTTGTCACCTTTTTCATTTATACCTATCAATCTTATATTGTTTCTCTTTGCATCATGTTGCAACTGTTGAATTATTATTTCCTGATTCCTTGTTATGTTTAAAAGATTTTTCCTTTCCTGTTCACTAGCTGCAATCTTGTCTTCAAGGTTTGAAAGTCTATCTGCACATTCATTGAGGCAGTTTTGCCAACTTTTGATGGAATTTTTTATTTTCTGGGTTATCTGTGAATCTGTTTCATGTATTTTAATTCTTTCTTATATTGTTCATTCAAAGTTCCCATCATTTTGCAGTGCTCCTCTAGTTTTTAAACTATGTCTTCTTTACATGTATTCAGCATTTCTTTCAATAGGTTTATCATTTCTTGTTTTATCTGGGAGGTTATTTCTGATCTGACTTCCTTTACAGCTTCATGGAGTTGTTTCTTTATTTTAGTTGCTATCATTTCAGAAGTTTCAGGTATGTGACTTATATTTTCTTCTATGTCCATGTCTCCTATGCTTGCTTGGGATGGACTGGAGGTTTGAGATTGCATTTTGCTCTTTCATTTTGCCATTTTCCTGTATTCTCTGAAGCAGCCAAATGCAAAGTCTCAGTTTTTTCCTGGGTTGAGGAATGCTGTCTGTACTGGAGGGGGTTTCCCCAGCTCAGTGGGGGTTGTTAGGCTGGCCTTACTGGGTCCCAAGTGGCACTTGGAGACTCCTCAAATGAGTGGAGTTAGCTGGGCCAACCTTCAGCATGCCGCCACATGGCATGCCGAGGCTCCCTGGCTGATTGGGGTCACTGGGTGGGGCTTTACCAGGTTCCAAACAGTGCACCATGGCTGCATGGTTAGGTGGACTATATGGGCAGGTCTTTAGCTCACGCCAAGTTGTACATTGAAGCTCCCTGGCTGCCTGGGGTCACTGGGTGGGTCCCTACCAGGATCCAAGTGACCACCAAGGCTGCACGGCTAGGTGGAGTACACTGTGCAGGCCTTCAGCTCATGCCATGCAGCACACCAAAGCTACTCAACACTTTATTTTAAAACAAGCTTTGTGTCAAGATTTTTTCCTAACTGTAGGTTAATGTAAGTGTAAGGCTAAGATCTGATACTCAGTAGGCTAGGTATATTAAATGTCTTCTAACTTCTCAATCTAATGTTGTCTATTATAAGCTGAGTAGCATCTATAAATTATTTTCCTTATCTCATCCAAATTTATTTCAAACAAATTCTCTAATAGTGAATTGCTTATGCTGCCTAAGACTTATAAAATATAGACTACCATAATCTACTGAGGAGAAATTCTGGATAGTCAAATGACCTAAAATTTCATTTCATTATGTTCCCATAGGTTGTGGATACATTACTTTCTATGAATGCTATATTTATGTGTTTGCTGTTAAATTTTTGACAGTTCTCTATTTAAATACTGACAGAAAACTTAAATAAATAACAATGTTCACTATTAACTGAGTCAAGTAAAATTACCTAAAAGTATTTTAGTAAGAAACAATATATTATTTTAGCAGATGAATTATCACTTATTAAGCTACTTCTTGGGTATCAGAAATGCTGACTTGATGACACTGTACACGTAAATATTAGTTAAGCATTTAACATTTTAACATAAAAATATAAAAATATCCAAATGGTACCTCAACACTGACACGTTAAATGTTAAAGTTGAATTTATAATACTTTCTTCAAATCTTATACTTCATTGCATTTAGTACAGTAAGTAAATTTTCTGGACTGAGAACTTGTTACTTTTATTTACAGGCAATTAATATTATAGATAAAATTTTAGAACATGAGAAGTCAAATATTTAGCTTACAGTTGAAAAATTCTTACTTCAAGAGAGTATTAGTGTGTTATCTTTCCATTACTGTGACAACACACTTGACAAAAACCAACTTGAAGGAGGAAAGGTTTATTTTGACTCATGGCTTCAGAGGTTTTCAGTCCATAGCTATTTGACTCTCTCTTTTCTGGGCTGTGGTGAAGCAGATCATGGCCAGAAAGTAGAGAGAAATTCAAAACACCCATTCTGACAGGATTCCTTTTCCATATTTGTCCTATCTGGCACTCCAACCTATTGGTGCCTTTTGAAGGTGCGCAACTCTGATATTTCCTATTAAAAATTCTGGCAGTAGATGATTTATATTATATAGACTGAGTTTGTTACTGCTCTCCTGGGGGATGGTGGAGGTAGAGAATAATCAAAGGTTTTATTTTGCTTCCCCTGGGCTGTGCAAAATATGTACATTGTCAGAAGAATCGACAAAAGAAGCACTGGTTTGGAGCTTTCCCAGCTGCCTGAATCATGGCCAAGGAACACTTGAAATAGGTCTTACGCCATGTCTGCATTCAGAACGCAGCTATGCTCACCACTACACCATCAATGCATACTGTGTCTGCATTTGGCTAGGAGCAGGGGAGTTGTTTTCTATTTTAAGACTACAGTATCAGGCAAGAAAAGAGAATATTTTATTTACTTGAGAAATAATTTTTTTCCTTTGTGTGAGAATACAATATATAACTTCTAGATTTCTAATATAAATCTAATAAAACAAACTGGCACTACTTTTTAGACACAAGAATTCAGCAATAGCCATTTTCAGTATAATCTTTTATATTTTTGTAACCTTTAAAATTCAAGCCAGAGAACTTCTTTTTAAGGTAAAACTGTCTTGAGAAATTTCTCAGTAGGCAAAACATTGTACAACATTTACTTTTCTTTTTTAGAACTTTTCAAAGTTACAAAAAGAATTATTTTTTTGCTCCAGGTCACATTTAACAAAGATTCACCTTGATACTCTAGTATGATGTTTAAAAAAGGTTTCAGAATAAAAGTTCAAAATTTTTCTATAAAGTGTAGCTCAGGACAGGCTAAAAGACATTGAAATTTTTAGTGAAAATTAGAAAACCTTTCTTAACTAGAAAATAATTTGGGAGCTATATTTAAGATGTTCTCAGAATAATATATTCACAAAATCTACATTTCAAATACAACTGATATTAATAATAATTTATAACCACAATCTTAAATTAGAAAATAAAATTAATTTACATTGCCACAAAGATTTCCCAGTTAAGATGTAACTGAGATTAGAAAACACAATTTTAAAGCAGTAAATATGAATGCAATTAGGACCAGGGACTTTTAAATACCTTGATGAACTTCATGGCAAAATCTTAAGATGGTGTAAAATTTTTGTCTAAGCATTCTTCAGCAAAGATGCTAACAAATATTTACTTAACTAGGCTAAATCCTAAGAGGTCAGAAATGAACAAGACACAGTTCAGCCCTCACAAGGCTTACAATATTGTTGATAGTTATCTAAGGACATGAAGACAGACATACTGAGATTGAAATATATGTGAATCTAGGCCTCAGCACTTAGGTAGAGCAACTAGCATTGCACTGTACTTTTTAGAACATGGGCTTGAAATTATTGTTCAACCTCTTAATAAACAATATCTAATTTTATGGCACAGTTATTGCTGGTTTCATGTGAAAGTTGAAAAGTGACCTAAATAACTCTGTCAGCAACTGCAGGATAAGAATTTGTCAGCAACTTAACTGTTACTTCATGGAATTAGGGAAACTTGTAGTAACCATGAGGGGTTAAGCTTCTTTTTAAGATCTGTTTTTAATAAAGGGATAACCACTTTATCCCTTATCATTGTAACATGAAATAATGAAAAACTGCCTCCTCATTGATAGTACTACTAAAAATTTAGCCATTATTAACATGTCATATAGTTCAAGATCTGATTCTATCACTTTCTTTCAAGTTCTCGTACCTACTTCAATTTCTAATTTTTTCCATTTAAAAGAGATTTTTAGCTTTATTTTTTATCTTCAAAATCAAGAAATCACTTGGAAAGTAGAGTAGGTATGGAAGGTTCCTTTCTGTTCTTCAGGATTTTACAACAGAAAATATCTTTGCTGGGCTCCAAAAAACACCATGAATCATTTTTCATTTATCTCTTCCTAAAGCCTCCTCCTCCCTCTGACTGCTCATGTTTTTCTTTCTCTCCAAAGCCACTCTAAGGGTTCTCATCGATTTAGGGGCAGGTAGCTTCCTCACTAGCATCCATCAATGTGATCTTCTCTTGCCAGATGCACATGGCAGCATTAGCTGGACAAATCCTACCCTCAAAACTGTTAAGACCCACTTTCAGTAGAGAAATTTTTTACTGAGTTGAGACCGCCATTTAAAAACTGAACTAACAGAAAAAGAAAGAATATGACCTATTGTGAAACTCGGGTTTACGCTGTGTAAGTATATGTAAATTTCAGTATGGTATGTATATATGTACTGAATCCTGACATAATTACATTTCTTATATTCCTCTAGGTTATGGCCAAAAGTCTGGAAGTCACAAGAGTAGAACACTCAGTTCTAAGGACCTCTTTATCTGAAATACTGCAGATGTCTTAGAGATTTAAAATACAGGTGTTAAAATAGCTTTTTTATAAGTAAAAATAGCATTGATCTAATAAGTCAAAAACTCCCTCAACAGTCCGCAGTCAGCGAACAAATCATTTCCATCAGTTTTCCTACAATAGTTTAGTCCTTTCACAATAAAAACAGCCAAAATAAATATTTTAACCTTTAATTTATCCAAAGAATGAAAATTGACTTAACTATCTCAAAAATATTTTAAAGTAACAATAAGCTCAAGACACCTTAAAAATATTTTAATTTTTATAATAGAAAAAAATCTGAGATGGTTCACTAGATTTTTCAAATATGACTTCAAAATGAAGAAGAGAGAAATATTTCTCTGCAGTTACTACATATGCACATGAATACAGATAGCAACCTTATATTTATGTGGCTGTAAAGAAATTTCTAAAAATTCAAACTCAGAAAGCTAAGCAGAGTATGTGATTGTGACTAATGGTACCCAGTCACTCACCACAAATGGAACAAGGCTCTGAGGCAGGGAATAACTGAGCTATACTGGCTGTAAAGCAACTGCTTAAAAAAAAATCCCAAATAATGGCTGTAATGTTTACTTTTCATGTACTGTTGCTGCATGGAATTCATATTTAAAATATGAAAGCCTTTTTTTCTTTTTTTTTTTTTGCCTTTCTTCAATGTTAAAACATAGAAAGCTGGATCTGACTCAGCCTCACAGTCTCTCATACTTCTTGGGCTGTCAGAACAGGAAGAAGCAACTAATACCAAGCCCTGCAGGAGGGACAGCCCTGTGGCCTTCAGTCTTTCCATAACAACCCTCAGGTTGATTAATGGTGATGTTGACAGGCTTCAATCCTTCTTGATTTGATGGATTCTGGCTGTTAAGTGAAGCCTCCAGGACTAGAAACCTATGAGAATTAGCATTAAGATTTTTACTAGACTATGAAATGCTCTAGGAAAAAAAAAAAAAAAAACACAGAATAGACATAAAACATATTACTGCAACTTGAATGTATCTCCAAAAATAAGATGTGACTAAAAGAATACATATACAAATTAAGACAAGGTATTATACACTGATGTACAGAAATATCTGATCCCAAGCCCTATATAAGGGACTTCTGACAGCTTGAAAGATTTTAAATAGAAATAAACTGAATTATTATTTAATCAAAATGCTCCATTTTAATTTCAAAAACTGCATATAAGTGTATAATAAACTCGTGCCTTATTTAAGTTACATACAGCTCAACATTTAGAAACATAAATTCAAAAGAAGTTACAGTCTTGGGTAAGGGTGAAATGTGCAATGTACAATACATGCACACGCAATGTGCAATACATGCAAATATGTTTCTAGTATTGCACAAAACAACATGTATGTTTAAAATAAAAGTCTCCAAAAGAGAATTTCCCGTGACGAATTACATTTTTATATATTCAATATTTTCTTGGGAAACAGAAAAAGTTGAGGAAACATCTACTTTTTAATTTGGGGTCCTTTGATTACTTAAATTAGAATGGGGGAGGGAGAGGGAAAGGCAGAGGTACAAGAAATGAGAGAGGAAGGGAGAGATACAGGGCAGGAGGGAGGGACTGAGGAGAGTTTTTCTAGTGAAAGTTCATGGTTTTTATAGAATCTGAGAGAGGTCAATGATCAAGAGTAGAGTCACTGTTTTAGGCGAAATTATATGAAAGAACCTTCTCCCATGACTTACCAAACATTTTAACACATAAAAGGTAAGTTGAAATAACTTCCCCTAACAATTAAGCCATAATTAGCAGGAAGAATCACCACCAGTTTAAGACTATGATGAAGTCATATGTTCATACATATTTATGCCTTTGAGGCTTGAAGGGAAACTAAAAGATGAGTAAATAATGAAAGAGTACATGTATGTTCAGTTGGCAGAATGGCTACAATGACCTAACTTATGTGCTAATAGTTCAGACATGTACTGTCATGCTGTATCAATTCCTGAGTGTATTCAACATTTGTCCAAGTATGTATTATTCCTTTGTATTTTTATATTTTTCTTTTTGATCTTCAGACAATGGAGCTCCTTCTTAGAAATGCAATCATAAAATATCTCTTTAGCAGTCTCCAACACCAAGGAACACACTAAGGAACTTGTGATCAAGTGAGCAAGTTCATATCTAATTTATTTTTAAAACCAACAACCAATAAGTTCTTAACCAAAACTGCATTTTTAAAAGGTTATATCTGATATCTATGACATATGACATATTGTCATAACATTGTTTAAATGGAAGAAAAGTGAGTTTAACAAATACTACTATTTCTTGCTCAACAAAAGTCGGGCATGAGGCAAAGCAGGAAATGAACCTTAAATTTCTAGGCTTTTCTGAAGCATTCAAACATTTAAACTATGATTATTTTATTGTTTTGGGATGGACGTTTAAGTATTTAATTAGACAGGGGTCTAATTATATAGAGGGACAGGATTTACAGATGAAATTTTTTCAATGAATGAGGGAAACCTTTCCCGTAGTAACTTTAAATAAAGACAAACTAAAATAATGGACTTTCCTTTTCAAAAGACTCAATTATCCAAGCATAAAAAGGTTCCAAAGATTTAACTCTACGTGAGAGCTTGTTAGAAAGGACCCAGAGAAAGAAAATGTTATGTTAATGCATCAGGTGAGCAATATAGGAATTACCCTCAAACATACACCAAGATCATGCTTTCTGAGATACGAAATAACCACATCCATTCACAAAATAATTCTGTCCTTTCATAAATGCATCAGATAAGCTTCTCACTTTTTAGTTATTTCAGTTCTAATAAGAAAAAACATGATTTTCAAAGCCATTGGACAGAAAAAAAATGGACTGTCACAAAAAGCACTTAATGAAATCTATTAGGATTTCTGGTTATACTACTGAATTCAGTGAATGGGATTGTGAGGGAATCTTCTTATGAAAAAGCTCTTGCCAATACCACAATACCATTCATGATCCAAGGATAATTAAAAACAGGAGGAAAAAAATGTACCTTAATACATGTCATCACTTAAAAACCAGACAAGTTCAAGATAGACCACAATTTAAGAAACTAACAGACCTTTAAGAGTGTTTTTCTAATCTTAAATTTTTTAAAAAAGTGTTTTTATTTAAATTAATGGAAATATTTTTAAAGGTACCAATGTTATGGTAAGATAAAATTTATTTAATAATGTTGAGATCATGATTGAACATTGTCAATACTAAGTATATTGAATGTCCTATTTGGCTCAGTCTACTCTTTAAATCACTGCTTGCAAAGCACAAAAATGTGATATATTCATGTGGAAAGGAACAACCCCAAAATAAACAGGAAAAATAATTCATGTAGCCAAGAAACATATGTGAAGAAAAATCAGTAAAAAAAAATCAGAAAACTAAACAAAATTCACAAAATAGACTTTATATAGCTCTCAAAACAGTTACCAAAAGTTATGAAAACAAAAAAGGATGATCTCAACCCTTCATTTTTATTAACTACCTTCAATGTCAGTATTTTTTCCATTTCTTATAAGAAAGCCTAGTTAGAATTAACTCATAATCTTTAACTAACATTAACTAATATTATCTTAAAAACTAATTCTGATGAATGAGTAAATGCTTTCCTAAGATTAGGAACAAGGCAAGGATATCTGTTCTTATTTTTTCTTTATTTGGGGGGGTGTCTTTTTTTATTTTTTGACCGTTTCACTGCAGTTCAGGCTGACCTTGAACTCACTTTGTAGCCCAGGGTGGCCTCCAACTCGCAGTGATCTGTGTCCTGCTGGGATTATACGCGTGTACCATCATGTCTTGCTTGTTTTTATCATTTCTATTCAAGTCTGTACTGTAAGTTTGCCAATGTAATAAAGAAAAAGCAAAGAAGGCATCCAGATTAGAAAGGAGGAAGGGGTGTTTTTTTTTAGAAGAACACAAAATTACTTTTTAGAAAGCACTATAAAATCACTTTCATACACTACTGGAAGATGGGTTTGGTAGCCCACATCTGTAATCTTGGCACTATGGGAGGCTAAAGAAGGAGGCTTACAATTAAAGCCAAGTTTGGGCAACTTAATAAGACCCTATTTCAAAACTGAAAAATATGAAAAGGGCCAGGAATGTACAGTTACTCCACGTGAAGGCCCTGGGTTCAATCCCAAGTAATCAGAATTGTTTTGGCCAAAGTCAGCTCTAATACAGTATTGTATAGATAAGAATATTAAAATGATGAATTTTAAAAGCTGTATGACTTCTTCAGCAGAAATATACAAAACCCAATGAAATTATTACTTCAGATTCACATTATTTTTGATATGTTGATGGTTATTAGTAAGTTTTTGGTTGGTTTTGAACAAATGAATTTCTAAGGAAAGCACACTAGAAAAGAACCTCATACCTTGATTTGCGCAAAGGGTCTTTCAAAACCTCCAACATAGAGAAGGCCAACATTCTGAGGAAGTAACCTACAAGGGAAAAAGCATCATTTATAAAGTGCTTTTCCTTAACATTGTATAATAACAACATTGTATAATAATCAAAATTTCTACAACAGATTCCGTGAAAAACTAATTATCTACGTAATTATTCTTGTCTTTTGCACTACAGAAGGTAAGCACCAAAGAAGTAATTCTTACTTTCAGAAAATAATTCATAAAATAATAATAAAGAAAAGTTGAACAATAATACATAGTGTCCTTGGGAAAGAAAAAAAGCAAAGAAATAATGCATATATTTAAAAATTTATAAGGATTCAACAGAAGAAACACTCAATATGTGTCCATACTACACAGAGCATAGAAGATACATAAACCTAAATAATTCAGTTCCAAAAATCTAACAGAAGAACCTGACACAAAAACAACCCTAACAAAAAGCAGCTTCTGGTAAGATTACACTCACACCTGGATATTCAAGTACTTTGAAACTTATCAAATTTGGTACTTTACATGTTCTGACATAAAAATTTTATCACAGTACTCATCACTTGTTTGGTATTGGACATACAAGATGAAACTTGTCAGGGCATACTGCCCTGTGATCTGTCACCCTTTCCAGCCAAAATAATTTGTTTGATAGTTTTCATTTTAAGGACTCATCACACCTTCTGGTCTAGAACCAACTAATGACAGCTATCACTGTGTAACAAGAGTATTTGCCATTGGAAAGCAGTGGGGTAAGAGCAGGTACTTGTTATTGAAGTATCTGACAAAGTTTGATAGATCAGATTTGGACTCAGCCTTAAAGAGCTGGTAACAAAAAGGAAAAATTTTTAAATTCTGAGAATACAAAGAATTCAAAAGTAGAAAAGTGGACAAGTGTGGCTACAATAAAAAACAATTTAGTTGGAGAAGAGGACCCCAGAAAGTTTGGAATAGATGAAGAATTTCAAATGTCATATGTTTTATTTATTTATTTATTTATTTATTTATAAATAAAGAATTTGGAATGAATGTATTTGTTTGCAGTACTGGGGATTGAACCCAGGGCTACATGCATGCTAGGTAAATACTCTACTACTAAGCTATCTCTGCCGCTCTTGGAGTTACACTTTTAAAAGATGTACTTACTTTATATAAAAAAGGATAAATGTGCATGGAAATAAAAAACAAGCCATATGAAGAATATAAAATTAAAAAAAATAACAGTTACTAGATTTCCTGTATCATCCTTCCTTCCTAGTCCCACTTCTAAGGTGTCTATCATTCTTTCTTATACTACTGTCGTGTGAACACTTGCTGAGCTACCCCCAGCCCTTTCCCACCCCCACTCCCTTTCTGTTTTTAAAATTGTATTTTGAGACAAGGCCTCACTAAATTGCCAAGGCTGGCCTCAAATTAGTTAATCCTCCTGCTTCAGCCTCTTTAGTAGCTGGGATTACAGGTACCACCACACACCCAGCAAAACGTACATAATCCTTGATTGCACTGAAACATTATGCATAAAGAAACTTCACCTTCACAACTGTATTATGGGACATGGTACAGAGGAACTGCTAGTAGTGCAGGCTGGTACAGAATATATTCTTATGTTTAAGCTAAATTTAAGTGCATCTCATTCTTTTATCATAAGTGTTTTCCTAATAGACAACGTAAATAAACACACAGTCTCAGTCTTAACATTATGAAAAGAAAAAACAAAAAACAAATCCAAAAAATCCTTCCTATATTACTTGCCAAATCTGTAGGCCAAATTTTTCAAAGCTTGAACAGTTAACATCAAATGGTCATCTACAAGAGATAACAGAACTTTAATGATCTCCAGCACAGCTAGTGGACTAATCAGAGAATAGAATACTACATGGCATCTAAAGTACAGAAAAAACTGCAAACTCAAATAGAAAAATTTTAGTGTAACCACAGAAAATTAGAAAATTTAAGATTATGTCTTTTAAAAATTCACTCTGTAAGTTGTTCACTTCCACAATCCCAGGATACACTTTCATTTATAATCTTACTTTTCTGAAAACAGAATGTCTTTGATGCTAAATGGTAGTATCTATGAGACAGCTGTGTGATTAACTTCCACTGACATAAATTAGTAGTATCATGAAAGCATACTCAAGTCCAAAGTAACACAGATGCTATAAGATAACACAGATGTATAGTCTCCGGGGAACATGCTCTTATTCTCTACGTTGTGTAAGGACCTATTAAGGTACTAAAGACCACTAACAATATGAATAGTGGATGAACAAATCCTGAGTTGCACCAATTTAAGCAAAAAGCTTTTTATTTAGAATGGGAAGTGATGACTGAAAGAGTTTTGCCCTAGAATAAATCACAAGACATTATGGTGGTGGAAGGCCAAATCAGGGGCGTTTACCCTGAGGTCACTTCCTCCTTCCCCTATTACAACTTTCTTTTTCCTTTCCCAGTGCAAGGGAAGAAAATTCCAATCAGCTCCTCGCGTGTCATCAATGCCCGGCCTAAGCACCATCCCGGTCAAAGTTTACATATATCCCATACCCCATATTCCGGTCAGAGAAAGCCAGACCTCTGTTGGCTGTGGGCTCCTCTCCATGTCCTTAGCATAAAGGCCACTTTTATATTTTACTCCTTTATTGCGCCAAAAAATGCTAACAATGACTTTTAATAATGTATTTTAACACACTGTTAAAGGCATTTGTTTAGTAGATTCAAGTAGAAAATGTAACAAATGTAACAAATCTCAAAAGTAGAATGGAGAATTTCCTAACCATCACTTGGCAAATAAGAAATGAACCTAACCAACAAAATTTTAAAACATTGCTGATATTATAAACTTAGTTATAAACAGCAGTAACAATGTATTTCCTATACAGTATAACAAATGTTCATGAAAGCTTGAAAAATCCTTTTTAGAAGAATAATCACGTTCATACAAATAGATGCTAAAGAAAGAAGAGAATAAAAGCTGGCTGACATTTAAAAATCAGTGTCTCTAATTACTATGTGTATGCATTTCAGGAAGCTTGCCAATATACTATTTAATGTGCTCCTCCCTTCAACTTGCCTAACAAATCACTACCTTTTCCTAAACAAAATTTTTAAATGCACCAGTTAACAACGTATTACTGCACTTTTATAATACTGTTCTTTCTAATTCATGTATCCTATTATTCCATACAATATATTATATTAATACCTTCATTTGAATGGTTTTCGTATGTGTGATAACTTAAAGGTTTGCTAAGCCTAAAATAATTAATACTTGGAGAACATAAATTCTTATTTTTAAAATGGAACATTTGTTGAAATGCTTCTGCCTTTCAAACAATTATTTTGCCCAATTGTATACATAATAATTGCAAAGTAACAGCCAGCATTTTATCATGACAGGGTGCTTGTGTACAATATAGCAATAACGTATTTTAAATTCCCAGCATAAGGCATTAATTCAGCATTGATAGATTCATTTATATGTATATTTTAAAAAAGAAATCCTGAAATTTAAAACTAAGTAACTGTTTTGCCCTTAAGTTAGGAGAACACTACCATAGCCTATATAAAATTGCTAACAACCTCTAAAATACGTGTTTATAACTAAATGCTTCTAAGTCTGACACCAAAGAGAATGTTTTAGGAAAGCCTCAATAAAGAGGCACTGTTGAGGCAAAGTAAAATCTAGTTTTTGAAAAAGTCAAGATAGTCAAAACTAGCTTTGTTTCACATAGAATGCTAGATAAGTGCTCTCTACTCAGCTACATCCCCACTAACTACCTACACTTAGCATTAAACATTTTGAGATCGAGTTCCTCTAAATTGTCCAGGCTGGCCCTGAATTTGCGATTCTCCTCCTCAGTTGAGATTACAGCAAGCATACCCACTCTTACTTATCTTTTTATTTTTTTTAATTTTTTATTTTAAAGAGAATAAAACAAAAGAGGGCAGTACAGAGCAGATCAGAACAGGACAACATAGGCAACACAGTACTTTACATTAAGACAATCGGACATCAACAGTAGCTAACACCGTATCACTTACTCTGCTATAGTTGAGCATAGTTTCAAATACAATAATATCAAACATAACACAATAGTATAAAGCCATGCATAGGTGAAAGAATTACAGGGCTTTCTGAACCGAATAACAGAAAATGATCAATGGGTACTATAATATCTCATTTTTGATAGAAAAATTTTGTTTAAACTATCACACAGATTCAAATCCCAATAAGACACAATGTGATAGATAGAACCAATGGTAGTAGAACAAAAAAAGCATGGTAGGACTTCTAAGAAGGATGATATTAAATCAGCAATAGCTGTCATAATGTTTTGTTTTCTTCAAAACAGCTGTTCATATCATCACGCATGATATAGTCAAACAAAACAGAATAAAACCATTCCAACTGATGATTGAAAACATTGAAAGGCTTCAAAGCTATGAGATGGGGACTCATGCTTACCATAAAGTC
>PVJX010036415.1:0-17598 GCA_004027295.1 Dolichotis patagonum
AAATGGGTGCTACCAAACTTCAGAAGATAAGTACTTTCATTGTAATTCAATACATTTGAGAATACTGATGAAATGTATAGATTCCTTGACACATATGAATTATCAAAACTGAATCATTAGATAAGGTGGTGCATGATAGAAATTTCATCACTTGGGAGATTGAGGCAGGAGGCTCACTACCAGTTTGAGGTGAGCCAAGGTTAAAAGGTGAGTTCAAAGCCAACCTGAACAGCACAGTGAAATTCTATCTCAAAAAGAAAAGTGAAAAAAAAAATCCCAAAACTTGAATCCAGAAGGTAAAAGTTCAGAATAACTTTATTAGAGGCAAAATTAAGGGCTTAATAAAAGTCCTATCAATGAAGAAAAGCTCAGGACTGAGTAAATTCACCATGTAAATGCATAAGAACTTCAGGGAGGATCTAATGCCAAAATGTCTCAGACTCATTCCTAGAAGTGAGCATTGTCTCATTTCCTACACCAGACAAAGACCTAAGTGAAAAGAATACTACAGGCCAATCTCTTCAACACATTTACACAGATAGATTCACCACTGATACAGGCACAACTGTCCTATCAGGCAGCTTGTTCTGCTGGTGGTATAACTACTACACTCATGCACTGAACACACATATATGTATTACTGGTGCTTCAAACCACATGGCAATGAGACATGAATTATGGTGTCAGGGTGGCCTTGGGGCACTGGGAGCTGGAACCCCCAGTGCCCTCTTCCCACCCGCGTGCTGCCCAGGCTCTATGTGTGCCCGGCCATGCTCACTGATCTTTGCTGTACAGAAACCTTTTAACTTGAACTGCATAGATGCAGAAATCCTCAACAAGGTAATGGCAAACAGGGGATAACAAATCAGTAAAATAGATCATACAGCATGACCAGGTAGGCTTCATCCCAGGCATGTAAGCATGGTGCAACTCATACAAATCAACCCATTATATATGCAGAAACAAGTACAAAAATCACATAATCATATCAGTAGAAACATAAAAGGAATGGCAGAATTCAACATCCACTCATGATAAAAATCTGGAAGAAAATAGGTATACAAGAACTTTATCTGATTCTGACAAAAGCCACTCATATCAAACCTTTTGCCAATAATCATATAAAGTGCAGGAAAAATTCAAAACTTTTCATAAAAAGCAGAAATGATGGTCATTATCTTGTTCAACATATTGTGTGAAGCTTTAGCTTGAGGGATCAAGCAAGAGAAAGATGCTAAAGGGATGGATACATATAGGCAGGGAAGAATTCAAATTATCATTATTCACACATAACATGGTCCTTTACATAAGAGGGCTGAGAAAGACTCAGCCCAAAAGACTCCTAGAACTACTAATGAAATTCTGTAATAATACACAAAAACCAATACAATTCTTGTGTACTATAAATGAACCCACTGAGAAAAAGTTAGGAATAAAATATCATTTGAAGTGACCTTAAGAAAAATCAGCTATTTAGGAATTAATCTGCACAAGGAAGTAAAAGACCTCAAACATAAAGTCTACAGTATTCTGAAAAACAAGATCAAAGGGGACATTAGAAAACATAAACACAGGTACTGTTTCTGATTAAGAAAAACAAATATGGTCAAAACTGCCACACTACCAAAATGATATAAGGAATGAATCCAATTCCAAGGAAAATACCAACACCATTCCTCAGAAAATTAGAAAAAAAATCCTAAAATTTATATAGAACTACAAGATACCTGTGATAGAAAAAGTAATCCTGTACAATGAGAGCAAAGCAGAAAGCATCATAATTTTGTAGTTTGAGTTATTTTACAAAGTTACAATGATACAAACAGCATGGTCCCGGCACAAAAACAGGCAGTGGATCAATGGGACAGCATAGAGGATGTGGAAAAAACCCTAGACACATTCAGTCATGCAATGTTTGACTAATGGGCCAAAAACATATGCTGTAGGAAAGACAGCTTCTTTAATAAATTATGTTGAGCATGTTGGGTATAGACATGAAGCTTGAAGCTACACCTTGTCTCTCAGCATGTACTAAATTAAAATAAAAATGGATCAAAATCTAAATACTAAAACAGAAATAGTTAACAGTTTAAAGAAGAAATATGTAAAACACTTGAAGTCACATTCATAGACACATGCTTTCTGAACCAAACATCAACTGCACAAGAAATAAGAAGAAGAATCAGTAATTTGGATATCAAATTAAAAGGCTTCTGTACACCAAAGGTTGGTGAGTGTGGCTGGGCACACATGGAGCCTGGGCGGCATGCGGGTGGGAAGAGGGTGCTGGGGTCCCAGCTCCCAGCGCCCTGAGGCCACCCTGCTGCCACCCCCAAATAGGACTCAACTTGTCATGTCCTCTTGCTCATCGCATCCTTCTGGGAGACATTGGGCAGTTTCCTCTCCTTGTGGGTGGTCTCCTCCCACCCCGAGGCCCTTCTCTCCTTCCAGGTCCTCAGCTTGGGTCAGCACAGGAGCAGAGGTCACGGAGGTCAGCAGCATGGGCGGGGACAGGTATCATTACTGGGTCCCACTGCTGCACTGATACAAAATGGACTGGGGATACCACTCAGTACAAAGGCCCTGGGGCGACCTAGTACCACAAATAGAGATAGGCAGTGCCAGGGACAGAGATAAAAGTAGATCATTCCAATAAAGAAATGAATTAATAAATATGGAAACATATGAACTGGCATGATGTCAAATGCCTGTTCCAGTACTGCTGTGGTTGAAGCAGAAGAATCACAGAAAGGTCAAGGCAGCCTGGGATACAAAGATACAACGTGAGTTCAAGGCCAGCCTGAACTGCACAGTATAATTCTGCAACAAAAAGATTAAAAATTATATATATATATTTTTTATATATATACATTATATATATTTTATATAATAAATATTATATAAATAGCATTCCCTGACTAACCACTAACCACATGTGCTGCTGCAGCATTTCCTTTCACTGTCTCTCTGGGCCCCGTTACCACCTCCCACTTGTAGGACAAGGACAAAGACTAAAGTTGCAGAACTGTACCCAGACCCAGGACCTCTGGACAGGGGGAGGGCATGTTGGTCAGTCATGGTCGCCAATGTTGCGGTGTTACCTTGTCCTGCACAGCTGAAGTCTTGGCCCAGTTAGGGTGACCTGGGCTCCTCCTGCCATCCCAGTTGGCAGCACCAGAGGCTTCACAGAGGCCCCATGGCTCCTTGCAGGTTCACTACTCTGGGGCAAAACAAGGTTCACAGCTCAATCTCTGCCCTGTGCTGAAGAAGAACTTCTACGCTGCCCTGCTCTGTGGGTGTCTGGAGAGAGAGAAGGTGCTGTCTGCACCTGCTGTCTGGCCTCTACAAACAACCCTGGCTCCCTGCCCTGCCCTGTGTTTGTGTTCTTTTCCCTGGTTGTCAGTCTTGGTACTATGAAAGTTGCTGGTACCAAAAGGAAATCCCTGTCTCAAGCCCTGTTAAGGCTGGGGTGAGGCTTGGGGGTGGAGCAAGTGCGGAGCACGTGTGAGGCCCAAAGCTGCATCCCCAGCACTGCACGTGCTCACACATGCACAGTCTGAAGGCCCTAAGGATGAGCTGTCATGCATGAATTTCTTTGTCAGATCCTGTCACAGGAGGCTGGGACCACAACATTCAGATCAGCTACTTGTCCAGAGCGCCTCACCCAGTGCCACAACTTCTGAAACAAGAACTTTGTTTCCAAACTGCTTAGGTGGACATCCTCTTTTGGCCTTTAGAAGTCCCCTTTCCCTGAGGCTGTAGGATATGCCCATGATACATACTGTCCTGGGTGCCATCACTACCAAGGCAGGCTGGCACTCTAGGGGTGGCCTGGCCCAGTAGGAGAAAGACAAGAGGCCTGTCTGTCCTGCAAATCTCTCCCTGGCAGCACTTCACACAGGCAGCTGTGTGGGCAGCAGGTGAGCCAACCAGGAGCCGAAACATAAGTGAAAAAATGAAACTGGGTGATACATAACTTGGTGTTCAGAAAGGATTTAGGGGCACCATATTGTGAGAAGTTAAGAGCAGAGAAACCTGCATCATGTGGGTCTTATCATCCATCAAGTGTTCATGGAGGTGCATCAGTGTGATGTGTTCATACCACAGGGAGGAGACAGAAGGCTTTCTGTGCTTTCTTAAGCCTTCTGTAAATTGGGAAATGTTCTAAAATAAAAGTAATGATTATTATTCTGACAGAGTTTTGCAACATAGACCAGGTTAGACTTGAACAAGCTATGGAGGTCAGACTGGGTTTGAAATCATGATCCTCTCGTCTCAACCTCTGCAAAATATTTTTTTCAACATGGGGTGGTATTCATGGTCATGTTGACCTTATATCCCATGACATGAAGGGTGGGACAACCATTTGATTTTTTTTGAGACAGGTTTTTGTCATGTAGTTCAAGCTGGCCTTGTATTCACTATGGAGCCCAGGGTGCCCTGGAACTCACAGTGACCTTCTTGCCTTAGCCTCCCTATTGCTGAGACTACAGGAATAAAACACCTTGCCAAGCATGAATGACCATTTATGTTGCAGTGATAAAGGTGGGCCCAATGCTAAGACCCTAATCTTAGACCACCAAACCAGGCTTCCCAGTGCCTCAAGAAACTTGTTCCATGCAATGACAACTTCCTGAGTGTGTCTGTGAGTGAGGGGGGCATGTACCTCCCCTCAATATCAGCAGAGAGAAAGGAAAGTCATGGCACTACAGGGTGGGATAATGAATCAAAGGAACAAGAGAGTGTAGCATGGGAAGCGCCTGGCCAGGGGCTGCATTTGAACTGCCCACAGGCTGCTGTCCCATGTCCAGTCCAGCCTGCAGCCTCGCCTCCTAATGTGCCTAGTCTGGGGCCTCTTTGGACATTCCACAGTATTCTGCAGATGTCCACAGTTTGCCTGAGGTGTTCTGGCCAACTCTCACTTTCTCTGGTGGGGAGGAGTTCAACCAGAGCCCTGAAGATCATTCTTAGTAGCCAGGGCCAAGCCTCAAAACAAGGCAGAGCAGGAGCACCCCCACTCTGCCTGTGGCACAGATGAGCCCTCAATGTGGTGAAGAACCAGAAGATCCCCAGGAGGCAGCAGACTCTTTCAACTTGCCTGGTCCATCATCTGCCATTTTCACTTACTGGGTGGAAGACATCTGCCAAGGGTAAGTCATCTGGGAAATCAAAATGGGACCTTGGAAATTGGATCTTTGCAGATGACAAGAGTAGGGATGAGGTCATCCTGGATTAGGAGGTGCATTGAAGTGCCTTTATGACTGTTGTGTCATAAAAAGAAACAAACCTGAGGTGTTCAGATGCAATTTGGTATCACAGCCATATGAGAGGCTGAGGCAAGACTCCCAAAAAAGGAGTGTGTCAGTGTATCTCATGGTGAGAAAGACAGACACAGACACGGAGACACAGAGACACAGAGACAATGAGAAAGTCACAAGAGGATGCTGGAAGAGATTGGTACAATGCTCCTGAAGTAGCTGAGGCCTCCAAAAGCCAGACAACCAAGAAGAAACTTTCTCTAGAACGTGTAAATTAAGTTGGTCCTGTGACACCTTAGTTTTTGACTTCTACCATCCAGGATCAATGGATGATACATTTCTTTGATGTACCCAGAGCCCAAGAAGCTGAAAAGCATGTCCCTACCTGCTGAGGGACTTGGACTCCCATGGGGTGCAACACTCTGCCCTCTGTGACTGCACACAACTCATCTTCTCCAGGACTTGTGATACAAGGCAGTTCCTATGGAGGTGCTGCCCGCACCCCTGTGCACTGGCTCTCCTCCTTTAGGGTACAGGACCTGTGCACATGCCATTCTACTGGGAACACTAACAGGGGAAGGGAGAGTCCAGCAGCACCGATAGGAACCAGAAATTGCAGTTCATGAAAACCCCAGGGCTTGCAGTGGATACTTGGCTCCACCTCTCCCACATTCTCTTCCCAAAGTAAAAACACAGTTGTACCTGGGAATCAACTTTTCTAGGATTTCCAAGTGGCTGGTGCTATGGCTTGTACCTAGATGTTGCCCCAAAGCATCATGTGCTCATAGGTGGGGGTTTTATAGGGGTGTTTGGATCTAGGATGTGTGATACTGGTATTAAGAGATACTGATTTGCACCTAAATATTAATGAGTAGAAATTTGTGGTTGGCAGAAAAAAAGTGAAGTACACAAAACAGATGCACAGTTTTCCCCAAAGATCAGGGAATTATTTTTAAACAGTCAGAAAACCTCATTTTTAAAAATAAACTTATATCCTTCAAACTATCTGAAGGTCAAGGAAGTGGACAAAGAATGCAATATACATGAAATCTTCAGAGCACCTGACTCCACTGTGTAAATGTTACAGATGAATTCCACCCAGTAAGTAGATATGACGATGCTCTATGCTGGAGAGTGGGTGAGCAGTACTGCTTTACATTTGAATCTTGAAGGAGAACTATGGTATAGACAAGGCGAGAGAAATTGTTTGCAAATGAGCTGTGGTTAGTTGGGTGGGAATACCACTTTTAACTGTAAAGTGCACTGGGTAGTAGTAAAAAAAGTAACTGCCCATGATGTCACTACCATGGAAGATACCTTGTGGAGTGTGCACTGACCAACTATTAGACACTTGTCAAAGGAAGGAGGTCACAGCAGTGGAAATTGTTCATTAGAGAAATGTGGAATACAGGATCCTCCCTGAATTCCAAGACACTCACATACAACACAGAGAAAGAACTGCAAGGGAGACAACCTATAATATATGATAAACATGTAGATACCATTATTAGTGGGTTAGCCAAATAAAAATGATTGAAGGTAAAAATATACTCATAGGATAATCTGAAGACAAGATGTATACCACTTCATAGCTACCAAAGAAAACATACAAAAACATAACTACCAAAGAAAACAAGCTGCATACCACTTCATAACTACCAAAGAAAACATACAACAATGGGGCCAGAAAAGTATAAGAGAAATAATCTACTGCAAATTGTAAAATCTGGGGCAAAGCAAGTGGAGAGGCGAAAACTAGGAAAATATAATGTTTATACAAACTTTATCCACAGAAATGATTATAAAATTAAAAAATAGTAAAAGTGAATTTTCCAAAAAATCTCAAGTGGATATTGAAAGATAATATCTGTAGAGAAGCCCCACTGACTCCATCTTGTCCCAGACATATCTGGTTGAAAATGTCTTGGTAGAAAGTGCAGGCCTTAATCATCCCTTGATGAGCAGAGGTTCTGTAATGACAAGAGAAAACAAATTATATAGTCTAACCATGTGAAATATGAGTTTCTTTGTTCTTTATCTCAATAAAATTCCTGCTTACACTGGTCGGGCAGCAGCCATTTTGCTGACCCATGGTGTTTGTGTCCTATTATTTTCCCTTTGCTTGCAGAATGCTTACAAATATCATTATAAAACTTGCTGTTAAACTAACATAACATTAAAGTTGAAACTGAAGAGACAAACTGGATGAAGGTCTCAGAATTCTGGAGTATTTGTTATAAGTGGACTCGTAGGGAGTAAGTTTTTGAAAAATGAAACAAAACTGGCCTTTGAAACAAAAATGAAGATGCCAGTGGCAGGTGAAGCAACCAGCAAGACCAGACCAGGCCCAGCAGAGGTGCGCAGGTGTGACTAGTGAGGCCACACACTGGCATGGGCCCACATGCAGGCCTTGGTGTGACCAGGAGCACCAAAAACTTCTTAGTAGTAAGGACCCAGCGATTCATAGGTTGCGTGAATGAGCTTTCAGCTTCAGCACATGGACACCCAGAAGAGAAGCAGTCAGATCCACCATTCTATATCAAAGGGCTCTGGAGACCTCCACCAACAGAAGAGAAACCCCATCCTTTAAATCCAGAGGCCAAGATCACAGTCATACCTAGCACAACCCCCAAGGAAAACTTGGCTACAGTGTAGAGCACATTTCTGGGATCTGTCCTGGACACTACCACAGAACTGGGAACACCAGAGGAATTCCACTACTTTTATTTCCCTTACCTTGACTAATTGGCTATCCTTTTCCTGTCTAGTTGAGTTTTGTTTTGTATTTTGGGGTTAGTTTTTTTTCTAGTTATTTTTTCTTGTCTATTTTATCCTTTTTTTCTCTCTTACTTTTATGTTCTGTGTTTAGGGTGCTTAACTTTTTCTTTTCTATTGCTTATCTTATCTCTCTCAATTACCTCTTCAATTCATGATACTTTCATGTGAGTAAACAATGTTTCTTCCCTTTCTGGTTTTTTCAATACTCCATCACTTTCTCTTTTATTTTATCCTTCCTATGTCCTCCATTTTTCCAAAACTCAGGTTATCATCTTTTAACTGTCAGATCTGATTGTATTACTGTTTCATCACTTTATCTTTTGCCAGATCAATCTTAACCCACCCTGTACCCATAACAGGGTATAATAACAGGGTATAATCACTCTACTAACTGGAAAATCATTGCACATAAGTATTTGTCATATTACTTTAGAATTTGCTCCTGTGGTTGAAGGAATCAGGCTAATAGTTAACACAGTTTGGCAAAACCTAAGCTGTACTGATAATATTGTTATTGCTAACTGTATTACAATGGACAGGATGTCATACATGCTCTAATCAGTTTTTCTTCCTTGTATGACACATTGTGATAATATGGGGTCATAATCCCAACCATAGACAAGTACCACAGGACTAGGTGGGAAGTCAGATAAAAAACTTATCATCCTTAAGAAATTGGGGAGGTAGCTTGTTGGGATAGATCTAAAGAACTACTTATATCTAGAAGACATCCATGAAGAACAGACATCTTCTGGAGAAGCTATGAGAGTAGAGAGAAAGTCATCCACCAAAAGAAAGTGACAATCATCAACAAAGACACATGCACACACATACAGACACACACACACACACACAAACACACACACACATACACACACACACACAATAAAAAACAGAAAATAGAAAATGACAAGGTACAGAAACAAAATGCAACCCAGACCTCCAGCCTACTCCAAACAAGACCAGAATGCAATTAGATAGAACAAATTGAAAGTAAAACAATGGAACTTTCTCAAATGATAGTACCAGAAGTGAAAAAATAACAGAAAACTGCAATAGGAAAAACAATCTCTCAGGTACAAAAAGCAACTATGGTGAAAATGAAAGATATTGGAGAGGACACAAAGAAAAATAGAACAGCTTGGGAAAATGTTGGAAACTACAAGTGCCCAAATTCAAGAGATTTAAACCCCTTTAAAGTATAAGGAATATATTCATGAAAGGTGAGGAAAAATATATTTAAGATAGAATTGTGTCTAGTGATTACTAAAAGAAAGTTGTCTCAAAAATAGCAAGAAGCCATGAAAAATCAATCCAACAGCTTCAAGATGAAGACAAGAAGAACAAGGTAAGTTTCACTGGGATCAATGAGAAAGCTGGAAACAGGGCAAATGCTGTAAAAAAATCTTTCACAGAAATAAGGGCAGAATGTATGTTTAAGTGTGTAAGACAGATGACCATATTACTGTTTTTGTTAGATTGTTGAGCAGTGTTAGCAGTCTCACTGTTTGAATGTCTACTTTGTATGCTTTAATTTTGTAACTTGAACAACTATTTCCAAGATGACAGTATGTAACTTATCAAGTATGATTTCTTAGTGTTTTTTTGTTTTGTTCTTTTAATTTTTCCCTTTGGAATTCTGTATTGTTGCTACCCTTTTTCTGTTTTATTTGGTTGTTTTTTTTTAAATAAAATTTTAAAAAAGAGAAAAAAGAAATAAGGGCAGAAAAATTCACAAGCATGGATTAAGAGATTGATACACAAATACATGAAGCATATAGAACTCCAAACAGCCATGACCAAAATAAATCTACCCTTAGGCATATAATAATCAAGAGTAAAGAAATTCAGCACAAGAATAGAGTATGAACAGCAGTTAGAGAAAAGAAAAAAATCACCTATATACTAAAACCCAGCAGAATCACAGGACACTACTCAACACAAACTCAAACCAGTGAGAATTTGTAGTGTGGTATTTTAAATCCCAAAGGGAAACAAACTTCAACCTAGATTAATGTACACTGTAAATGTATGTTTCTAAATTGATAGAGGAGTAAGATACTTCCATGACAAAGAATATCTGAGGAAATTCATGATGACCAATCCAGCTCTTCAAAAAGTTGTAAAGCATATATTAGAAGGAAAACACAAAGACCACAACCACAATGCCACCAACCAGAAGGACTGACCAGGTAATGCAAGAAAGGAAACAGAGGGGAAAGACAGGGAACCAATAAGAAAACAATATGAGAAAGATATGCCAATATACATTCGTTACAATTATTGGTATAAATGGTCTTGATTCAACAGAGCAAAGAAATAGACTGGCAGAATGGATCAAGAAACAAGATCCAACAATATGCTGCATTCAAGAAACACATTTAACTCAGGAAGAAATTCATACACTGAAAGTCAAAGGATGAAATACGATACTCTTTGTAATAGGACCCTAGAAAAGAAAGCAGAGGTAGTTACTGTATTTGCAGGCCATGTGACCTTGAAGACAAGGCTGATCAAAAGATAAAGTGCACATTTCTCAGATGAAGATATACAAATGGCAAATAAATACATGAAGAAATGTTCACCATCACTGGTCATTCAAGAAATGCAAATTAAAATAGCATTGAGATTTCATCTCAATGCTGGAAAGAATGGCTGCCATCAAGAAAGTAACTGATAACAAATGTTGGTGAGGATGTGGGGAAAAAGGAACACTTCTCCACTGTTGCTGGGAGTGAAGACTGGTGCAACCACTGTGGAAATCAGTGTGGAGATTCATCAAAAAACTAGGACTGGAAATCCCATTCAATCCAGCTATTCCCCTCCTGGGTATTCTCCCAGAAAAATTGAAAACATCAGGTCACAGATACATATGTACACCTATGTTCATGGCAGCACAATTTTTGATACCTAAATCTTGGAAACAACCAAAATGCCCATTAACTGCAGAGTTGATGAAAAAAATATGTTATTTTTATACAATGGAATACTACTCAGCTATAAAACAGGATGATCTTTAGGCTTTTATAGGTAAATGGAGGCAACTTGGAAATATCCTTATTAGTGAAATAAACAAGACTCACATGAGTAAATATCACATTGGCTCTCTAGTGTAAAAAATAATAAAAACTGACCAAATACTGGGATCCAAAAAGTATGATAGATATTGTGAAAGTGAAAGGGAAGGAAAGCGCTCTAAAGAGCATAACAGTCTGTACAGTGTGTAAGATAGGTGACCATATTACTGAATTTCTGTTGGATCATTGAACAGAAGGATTTGCACTGTCAATGTTTGAGTGTCTAGCCACCATCTATGCTTTGATTTTGTGACTTTAGCAACTATTTTTTAAGATGACAATGAGTAATGTATCAACTAGTGATTCTATGATGAGAATTTTTTTTTTGAATTCGGTATTTTTCTACCCTTCTTTTCTGCTTTTCTATTTTCTTTAATTTCTTTGAAAAAAAGAACAATATGCAATATAGCAAACATTGTTAAATTTTTTCATTCTGTTTTAAAACCTATATTGTTATTGTTTTGAGTTTTCTGTTGTTGTTTATGCCTTTTGCATTTTGTTCTTTATTTCTGACTTTTCTCTTTTTTAAATAAAAATTTAAAAGGGGGGAGCTGGAGATTTAGCTCAGCGACATAAGTGCCTGCCTTGCAAGCACGTGGTCTTGAGTTTGATCCCTGGTACCGATAAAAAAATGTTTTAAAAAAGAGATAAAGAGTATCACTAAATACTTGTTAATGCTTTTTCTCCAAGAAGAGAAAACAATCATAAATATATATGCAAGAAACTGCAGTACACATAACTACATTAAACAAAGATTAATACCACAAAAAATAAAATAAGCACTAATATGATTGTAATGGGGTATTTCTGGACACCCCACTCTCACAAATAGAAAGTTAAGGAGGGAAAGTGTCAACAAAGAAACAGCAGAATTAAAACAAACCTTGGAAAAAATGGACTCAGTAGATAGCTACAGGGTTCCATCCAACATCACAGTACATATTCTTCTTATCTGCACGTAGGACATTTTCCAAAATAGATTACATATTAGCCCATAGGACATAATAAAAACAAAGGAACTGAAATTATCTCATGCATACTATCTGACCATACTGCACACAAATTGGAAATTAATGGCCAAGCAACCACAAAACTAAATAAACATATGGAAATTAAACAACACTACTCTAAACAGCCAAGGTCACACAGGAAATTAAAGAAGAAATAAAATAGTATCTACAATGAAAAGAAAATACCAACACAACATACCAGAAGTTGTATCATGTGATGAAAGCAATCATAGAAAAGCTATTTCTAGTGTTAAATTCTCATATCAGGTAAACGGGATGAGCTCAAATAAAAAACATAAGCTTGAATCAAAAACTGCTACAAAAGGAAGAACAAATCAAATGCAAAGCTCATGTGAGAGAAGAAATGATAAAAATCAGAGCAGAAATTAATTCAAATGAAACAGATAATGCAAAAAAAATCAATAAATCCAAAAGCTGGATGTTTGAAAGAATAAAAGTAATAAACCTATACTTGCCCTTATCAACAAGAGGAAAGACTGTAAGTCAAGAAATTAGAAATGAAAAGGGTAAATCCACATAGTTCCAGGGCAAATCTAGAAGATCCTAATATCTACATGAAGAACTTATGTTCTAATGAGATGGAAAATGAAGAACAAGTGGACAGGTGCCTGGACATATACAAATGATAAAAACTGAATAAAAAAGACATATTCTAAACACTCTGATAACAGTCCATAAAGTTGAAAATTTCATTAAAAACTATCAATGAAGACAAGGTCAGGCCCTCATGGATTCACTGTGGAATCCTGCAAGAAATTTAAAAAGAACTAATGCAAAGTCTTTCATGAAATTCACAGGAAATTAATACTTCCAAAATCATTCTTAGAAGCCAGAATTATCCTCATACCTAATCCAGAGAAGAACTAAACCAGAAAAGAAAACTACACACCGATCTCCCTAATGACCATTGATTCAAAAATCCTTCCTGGCATACAGAGTGCATATAGAGTGCAATAAATCATCAAGATTGTACACCATGACCAGATAACATTCATCCCAAGGATGAAGAGACAGTTCAATGTATGCAAATCAATCAATGGAATACACCATATTAGCTGAGCTAAAGAAAAATATCACATGATCATCTCAAGAAATGCAGAAGTCATTTCACAAAATACAATGCCCATTCATAATAAAAACCCAACAGAAAACTGGCATAAATAATCTTTACCTCCATCTGACATTAGTCATCTATGACAGTTAATATCATTCTAAATAGTCAAAAAAATGAAAGCTTTCACTGAAAGTCAGGAAAAATATAACAGTGACTACTATTCTCACTCCTTTTCAGTAGAGTTCTGGAAATATTAGTCATTACACAAGAGTATGAAATAAAAGGAATATAGTAAATGAACAAGTTAAATGATCATTAATTGCAGATGACATGATACTCTACTTAGAAGACAACAAAAACCTCCAAAGACTTTTGGATTTAATGACCAAACTCAGGAGTATAGCTGGATACAATGTCCACCCTCAAAAATCAATAGCAGTTTTTGACACAAAAACAAACTTACATAAAGAGAAATTAGGGGAAACCAGATGCTTCACAATAGGATTCAAAATATGGTATACTGAGGAATCGACCTAAGAATGGAAGTAAAACAACTATACATTGAAAATTACAGTACCCATATAAAGGTATCAAAGAGAATATCACAAAATCAAAAGATATCCCTTCTTCCTGGATAGAAAGAATCAACACAGAAAAAAATGACCATATTCTCAAAACTCTTATACAGATTTAATGCAATCCCAATCAAGGTATCCCATTAGAACATTGCAAACCTCATAGAATTAGAAACAACATTCCAAAAATTCATTTGAAATGAGATGTAGAACAGAAAATAACAGTTCTGGACAACAAAAGCATGTCAAAAGGTATCACAATCCCTGACTTGAAATTACACTATAAAGCTACTTTCATAAAATCAACATAATACTCTGGGGAAAAAAATCAGACTTGAGTATCAGTGGAACAAAAAAGAAGATGCAGATGCAATTCCAATCACATTTAGCCACCGTGTCTTTGACAAAATTCAAAGACCCAATCCAAAAATGTGCATCTGATGTGCACATGCACTTTTCAGATGAAAAACTACAAACAGCAAATAAAGATATCAAAAAATGTTCAACATCATTGGCCATTCAAGAAGTGCAAATTAAAACAACAGAGATTCCATCTCTCTCCAGCAAAACAGGCCATTATCAAGAAATCAACCAATAACAAATTCTGGAGAGGTTGTGGATAAAAAGGAATGCTTCTCTACTGTTGGTACAGTGTAGTGCAATCAGTAAGGAGATTCCACAAACACACTAGCATTAGAGCTTCCACTCATCCCAGCAATTCCCCTTCTGGGTATCTTCCCAGAAGAATTAAAAAGAACATTCCACAAAGAGACATGTGCACCCATATTTATAGCAGCACACCTGTACTGGTTAAATATGTTAATGACTCAAATGCCTATCAACCAAGGAATGGATAAAAAAGATGTGGTTTTTTTCATACTACGGAGTACTTCAGCCATAAAGAAGAATAGTCTTTGATAGGTAAATCGATGAAACTTGAGACCAAACTCATAAATGAAATAAATCAGATTCACATCCCTAAACATTCTATTGTCTCCCAAGTATGAGACACTGAGATTAAAGAAGATCCAAAATGTACAATAGATATTGTGAAATGTGAAGAAAGTTTTCAAAGGATAGAGAAACTGGGATATGGGAAAGGAAGAAGAGAGAAAGAGAAAAGAAAAAAATACATATCTATAATACAAGAGTTAAGACATTTATACTAGTATTGTCTTTTAGTTCATTGAACAGAAAGATTTGTGTTGTTTGGACATTTCTTGACTCTGTCTTGTACTTTGAGTAACTATTTTCAAGATAATAATAGGCATGCATTAACTATTCTGTCTTATTTTGTTTTGAAATTTTATTTTATCCTTAAAATAAAACAATAGATTTGTGCAAAGTGATAAAAAGCAAAAAAAAAAAAAAACCCAAACAACAACAACAACAAAAAAAACAAATCAGCTCTTGTTGCCAGTTTTGAATGCAGTTTTTACTCAGGAGCTCTCTTGAATCTTCACGGTATTTTTGCTTTAGATTTGATGGTAAAGTGCAGGCAGTCCCCTTGGTGCCCAGTCTCCTCAAAGGAACAGCACCTTTCTTGGATGCAGCAGGAGGGACCTGAGAGAGGGAGGGAGAAATGAAAGGACAGTCTTGGTCTGGTCCTGTGGACAGGGGCTGGAGATTCCCATCAGGGCTGACAGAGACCACAGGCTCCCTGGGCTCCTGGGGAGAGAGTGCTGAAGGGCCAGGGCACAGGAAGCCTAGAGGGGAAGGTGACACCCACAAGGGAGAGGAAACACCTAGACCTTGCACTCATGCCTCTGGTGCAGGACAGTTTCCTGGGCTGCTCTAGCCATAGCCAGTGGCACCAGTCCCTATGCTGATTCTGCTGTGGGGAGCTGAAGAAAGGGCTTCTCACAGCTCTCAGGGAGGGGTGATCTTAGCCTCAGTGTTGCACATTCAGAAAGAGACTTCTGCAGGCAGAAGAGGGCATGTCCCAGAGAAACACAGCCTCTCATGACTTCACACCCCAGGGTTAGGAGGATGAGTGTGGGGGCAATGGGAAGCCTGCAGAAGCACCAGACACTGTCCTCCTCCAACCCTGCATTTATTGAAGAGGCATCAAGGGCACAGGACAGGGGTAGGAAGGAGAGCACTAGGTAACATCACACTGGCCTCCTTGACAGCCCGGGTGCTGCAGCCCAGGTCCCGGGTGGTTTCCATAAACACACGGTGGAAGGGGCAGAGCTCTGATCTGCAGGCCTCATCAGGACCTTGGCTCTTGGGAAGCTTGGAGAGATAGGGTTGAGGATCCTTAAGGCCTGAGAGAGGTTTTACTCCAAAGTGGATCAAGAAACAACAGAAAAAGGGTGTAAAATTAAACACAACAAAACAGAACAGAATGGGCCATAAGAAAGCATAAATTTCAAAGCTAGACAATGCAAGGAGACAGGTGTGGGCAGTGAGGTGAGTCACAGCCCAGGGTCCTTTCTTCAGGTCATTGTACTCTCTGTGTGCTGTCACAGCACAGAGCCCATCCATGCAAGCTCTGCTTAGCTCTCTACATTGCTAAAAGGAAAGACATGACAGTTAGGGTCACTGTCCTCTCCCCCATGTGTATTCTCCTAACCCACTGGGCTCACTGCAAAAAGTATCCTTTAGTCCTTTTGACAAATGTACAAAATGGAAAACAAAGTTCACACAGACTTTATTTCCAGAGTTTCTATTGTCATATCTCATCATACTTCCTGCAAAGTATTAAGGCCAAATAATTGTATCTGGGGATTTACTTATTGAAAATAGTTGACTGAAAGTAGGTGGATGTGTTGTCACAAGACTGTAACTCCAGCATGTGAGAGCCTGAGGTATGAGGATCCACAGGGTTTTCAGGCCAGTTGGAACTACAGATGGGATCATGTTTTTTTTTTTTTTTAAAGAGAATAAAACAAAAGGGGGCAGTACAGAGCATATCAGAACAGGACAACATAGGCAACACAGTACTTTACATTAAGTCAACTGGACATCAACAGTAGCTAACACCATATCTCTTACTCTGCTTTAGTTGAGCATAGTTTCAAATACAATAATATCAAACATAACACAATAGTATAAAGCCATGCATAGAGTGAAAGAATTACAGGGCATTCTGAACCGAATAACAGAAAATGATCAATGGGTACTATAATATCTCATTTTTGGTAAAAAAGAAAAAAATTTGTTTGAACTATCACACATATTCAGATTCCAATAAGACACAATGTGGTAGATAGAACCAACGGTAGTAGAACAAAAAAAGCATGGTAGGACTTCTAAGAAGGATAATATTAAATCAGCAATAGCTGTCATAATGTTTTGTTTTCTTCAGAACAGCTATTCATATCATCAAGTATGATATAGTCAAACAAAACAGGATAACACCACTCCAGCTGATGATTTAAAACTTTGAAAGACTTTGAAGCTATGAGATGGGGACTCATGCTTACCATAAAGTCTTATATACTCTTATCAAATCTCATATTAGGGAGACTATATGGTATTTACCCTTTTTTTGTTTTTTTTTTTTAATTTTTTTTATTTTAAAAGGGTGTAAAATTAAACACAACAAAACAGAACAGAATGGGCCATAAGAAAGCATAAATTTCAAAGCTAGACAACCCAGGATCTTCACTATCTGTCATATTGTCTCCCATTCTCCTCCAAATGGTTGTCCATATCTTTGCATATGGGGAGCTCATACTAAATAACATAGCCAATCATTTCACAAGATGTGTAGTTCACTGGCTCCCACTTGCTAGGCAGGGGGGAGGAGGAGGGGGAACATGGGATGGGTGACAGGACGACATGAGATGTCTGATTCTCAGCCCACATGCAGGCAGGATC
>PVJX010036416.1:0-17596 GCA_004027295.1 Dolichotis patagonum
TTGCTCTATTTTGCAGTCTTACAGGCAGTGTCTGAGAGTTGCGGCTGCTCCATGTCTTCCCGATGTTTGCTGGGATCAGTCTTTTTAGTGCTGGCCTTTCCAGTGTGTGTAATGCATTGTGATTTTCACCAGTGTTTTGCTAGCAAACAGCAAAGTCAAGCATTTTATATGCTTGCTTGTCATCTACAGTTCTCCTCTGTTGAAATGTGTATTCAAACATTTTTCATTTTTATTTTATGGAGTTGTTTCATTACATTATTATTATTATTGTCTTAGTTCTTCCTTCTGGAGCGGCTTTCTTTTCTTGAGGAGCATATTGCACACAATGGAACGTATGGAATGAGGAGGTACATGTGATTTAGAGAAAAGCGTACAGATTTGGAAATGGGCAAGTATCTCTGCTATTTGAAAAAGTGTGTCACTTTGGGAAACTCAGTAAATAACCATGAGCCTCGGTTCATTTCTCTGGACCTAGTGAGCCTGTCCCCTAGTGTACCTATGAGATGTCCGTGAAACACTCGTACTGTATGAGCAGCACCAGATGACAACAGCCCTTGGTAAGTCAGTGTCCTAGCAAGAGGTTACTTATGAGGGATTTCTGTACCAGGAATTGAACTCAAGACCTTGCACTTGCCAAGCGGGTGCTGTGCTGCTGAACTATATCCTCAGCTCCAAGAATTTTGATTATAAGAATTGTTAGACTTCTCTCAATGTCAGAGAGTCATGTAAAATAATATCTGGAGTTGCACCTTGGTTGTGATTTACTTTTTCCCTCTTCCTTTCTGTAGCTTAATATGCAGCTTGCACAAGAGGCTTGTCTTCCACAAATGCATCTGACATATCAGTACCACATCACAGCTCTGCGTGCCCCTCACTGAGTGTTCAGGAATCCTCTGGTTCAGTGGCTCCTCTTGTTCACACACTGTCCTTTTCTAAGTTTCTCCTTGTTTACATCTTACTCAGACACAACAATGCATATTTTCTATGGCAGTGGTAGAGAAATCACAGTCTCCCTGTCCCCAGGGACTAAAGGTGCAGATGGCCACCAGCAGCTAACAGGAACTGTTTTCCTCCATTGAGCAAGGAGCATGGTGGCAGCTGTCTGGGTCTCCACCCTGTACTCTGAGAGGCTCCACGGGGCTGAGCTGCCCTTGTGGTGTTCTTGGTGGGGGAAGTGCAGGAGCAAGAGAGCAGGGCCAGGGCTATTGCTCTGGCTTACTGACAAGAAAAGAGCAGCTTCCAGACAGAGTTCAACCTGGAAAAGGCTTCCCTGCTGCGCAGGAATTATGCACTCCAAGACATGCTTCCTGTGCAGCGCCATCAAATCTTCCCGCTGTCTGCAGAAGCTCAGAGATAACACATTAACTGTTTTGTGCCCAGTCTGCCTGAGCTACAAAAGCTCCTGCCACACTGTCCAGGACAGGCACCTGCCATGGCAGTTTTATTCCTGATCAGAGTCCATTCCCAAGCAGGTACGGAGGCTTTGTCTCCAAATTCTCCTAGTGAACATCACAGAGGTTCTGTGAATGTCAACATCCCCATCTTTTCAGGGGTACTGTTCCTTCATGCCTTTAGTTCATGTGATGCTCTTCCCTTATACCTACCCACTTGGGAAACCCTTGTGGCTGGCTCTGTGGAAGAGGCCAAGAAGCCATGGGTTGTCACAGAGTCCTTAAAAAGGGTACATTGTCCTCCCAGGGTTTTAGGACATAATCCTTCCTGAAAAACTTTGGGATTCTTTCCCCTAAGGGAGGATTACAATATCTTATTGAAGCCTTCTAGTTCTTTTCAGGGAGAAATTCACCACAAATGAACGTGGAAGGAGACATGATATTAAACCTAGAGTCCTGAGGGATGCCATGGAAAGACTGGCTTAGACTCAAATGCTAATAGTCCACTGATGGGCACAGACAACATGATTACACAGAGGCAAGGCCAAGCTCTCCACTGTCTGCCAGGGTGGCAAGAGCACCGTTCCTGGAACAGTTCCTTGCTACCTCCCATCCTCTCTGCACTTAACTTCCGGGAATCATCCTTCCGGCACTAAGCCTTTAAAGTGCAGACAAATGAATGCATTGAGAAATCACCCTTCAGAGAACCCACAGTGCCTTTCCTGCAAGTGGAACAATAAGAAAACAAAGCAAAATAGTAAATCAGTTATTTTATAGAGTTGAGTGTCCACACTAGGAAGGATATCACACAAGACTTTAAGGAAGATCCAGAGAGTGAGCAGGACAGGGGACCTGTGGAGAGCTCATGAGACATCCTGCCACCCCCACCCCATGCTAGGGGGTTTCTCTCCTCTGTCTTCTTCAGTCTTCACACTGGTCCTCTGGAATAAGGATTATGATGCTGAGGTTACTAGTAAGAAGACAGTATCATGGAGCCTTAAGAGTCTGTCTCAGGTCTCAGGTCAGCAACAGACCTGGGACTTAAGCATAAGTCCACCAGATCCCTACAGTCTACCCTTTCTAGCTTTGCCATGGACCACACACTCCGTTCTCCCAACCCCACACCGTAGGCCCTGGTCTCTAGCCTTGCTGTGTGTAGACCCGAGGCTGAGCTGAGCGCTCTGCCAAGTTAGCGCCCACCATTCTGCAGTTTTCTCAGCACATTCCTAAGGGAGCTGCCTTGGGCAAGGGTAGTCTTCTCCCTTGTCCTCTCTGCACTCCTGAGTGGTCTCCTGGGGCTGCAGGCCTTGGTGAAGTGCCACACCTGGACCCCATGGGGAGCAGGGTCTGAGTTCCTCCTGACTCTTCTCTGACATTTCCATCCCAGTCTTTATTCGGTCCCTGGTTGTGTTTTCTCAGTGGTGCATGTGTGTTTGTTTTCTGGTTGGTCTGAGAGTCATTCTGGGCTCACAGATCATTTGGTAAACGGAGAGAACCCACTATTCCCCAGTGCAGGTTAGTACCTCCACCCTCTTCTTTAAGGGTTCATTCCAGACTCTTGTCTTGCCCATTTTTTTGGATACAAAGGATGCGAAGATGAACGAGGCTCATGCTTAGCCTACAAATAACTCACAACAGGGTGGGGTAGGTGCTGTAGTCAGTGTTCACCTAACAAACGGAAGTCATCCCAGGTGTTTCAAACAGAAGGGTTTTAATAGGGGGGTTAGGAGCTTACAAAAATAATTCCAAGAGTTGGAGCTGTAGATTCTAGGTTCCAGGGACGACATCCAGAAAGAGGGGTTACCTCTGCCCCATCGGGCAGGCAGCCAGGCTGAAAGCCCAAAACAAGGTAGCTACTGAGTTCTAGGTTCCAGAGCTTGTAACATACTTGCACTCTAAAAATCAGAAATCCAGTGTTGGGAAATTGTTATTGCTGCTGTTAAAGCTGATTCCTGACAATCATAAAACCATTGACGGTTTACTGGATTATGATGCAGAGAAATTTCCTGTCTCACAACTGTACTTGCCTATGGGAAATATTTCAACACCTCTCTCCTTTGCTCCATACATCCTGCACTGGTGGAGGTGAATCTGCACCCAGAAACTTCTCTGCAGCACTCTGAGAAATGGGCTTGTCTTACAGGAAGTGAAAGTGGATACTGGGAATAGCTTTAGATGTCTGCCACAGACTCAAGAGTGTATACGTGCACTCATAAAATGCTAGAAGCAGCAGACATATGGTGGGGCACGAGGAAGGGAGAGATCCATTCTACCTGAACATGAGGGACAGTGCAGAGAAGGTGCTCCTGTCGAGTCTTGAGGAATAACCCCTAGAAGTCCGCCCACAAGGAGAGCAGGAAGGTGCTCAGGGCACAGGAAGTTTTGTTTTAAGGCCAGGGAATATTAAAAGTATGTTGTGCCTGGAGTTGCTTTGCACATCCTTCGTGTGGGACAGATGAGAAAGGAATACAGAGACGATGAGGTTCAGGAAGGGGCAGTGTTGGAATAAAGCAGAGCTCACACTGTATCAGGCTCAAGGGCTCAGGCTTCTTCCTGTGCCGTGGAGTGGTCTTTGGAAGAGTCTAAGCGCGGGATGGTAAGACAAGACAGGTTTGGGATATGCCGTGGTGTGGGTATGATTAAGTGTGTCTCCAAGGGTTCGTGTGCAGAAGCCTGGTCCTCAGTGGGCAGTGTGGGGTGGAGGAACCCATGAAGAGGGAGCACCTACCGAAGGTGATTAACACATTGGGCCTGGCTGTTGAAAGGGTTCCTGTAGTTCTTGTGGTTAGTCACTCTGGTATCGAAAATGGGGCTGACCGCTCAGTACCCCAGGATTCCCATCTGACTCCGTTCACCTGCTGCCATCATGAGGCCTCCACCATGTGGTGATGTGGCCCAAAATCCTTACCAGAGCACTGGAGAGGCTGGTGCCACACACTCCTGAATCTCTGGAACAGTGAATTAAACAAAACTCTTTCTTTTTTAAAGTTCCCAGTCTCAGATATTTTGTTACAGTGATAGAAAATGGACTGATACAGAGTGTTCATTGTGGATGTTATCTGGAGATGCACCAGAATGGGAAGAAATCAAAATAAAAAGCAGTTGGGAAGTTATGGCAGTGTGGCAGGTGAGGCATAGGTTGTCACTAACCTGGGACTGTGGGTAGTGAGACTATCAGCACAAGGCCTGTATTCTGTCAGGAAGCTGAATCAATAGTACTCAACTGCACTAAAGTAACTAGGAACAAATACTGTACACACACTATGTGCCAGGCCCGATGTTACAGACTACAGATCTGAGCTTCTGCAGTCCTTACACAACTCTATAACCAGCTTTTATTTTCTGTCTTCATCTACAGAGGAGGAAACCAAAGCAGAGGTAGCAAATGTCACAGATAGGAATTGAAACTTGATAGTCCAGCTTTTAGGAACCAGACGCTCAATTGATTTGCTATCGAATTTCTTTGTTTTCAGTGGAAAAAGTGTCTTTACTATACCTTATAAATCTTCCTTCTACCTACGAATTCTGCTTTTAACCAGAGCAAGGAGTTTTCAGGGCTGAGTTTCTGTAAGTCTGGCGAACCTGAAGTTGTAGGCAGCTTTGTATGCGTTTTCAGCATTGATGTGTTGTTTTTCTGGGAAGTGGTGGCAAAGCTTCTGGACAGGTTTCCAACTAAGCCTTTGATCTAAAAATACACTCAAGAAAGTTGCCTTCGAGCAGTGCCTCTCCAAGTGCGCTCCCTAAACTAAAAGAATCAGCAGCTCCCAGGACTTGTGGAGCATGTGTATTCCCAGGCCTCATCCCAGAAACTCTGGGTCTGGTGCCCAGAACTCTGTGTTGAAGCTTTCTGGTGGCCTGAGCATTGCCCTAGAGCCAGCATGACTATAATCAATGTGGCCCTTGCAGTCTGTGGCCCAGTTTGGCTGGGGCCTTCATGGGAGAGGTGACAGAAAGGAGGAGCAAGCTAATTCTTCGATCTTTGGAAGGAAACTCTAAGTTCATAAGCTTTGCCCTGCGTTGATGTTTTGGATAAGGTCTTACCTGAGCTATCCCGCAAAACACAAGGCAGGCATTTGAGAGGGAGGAGGGAGATGCTGGACACTGGACTTGCCGCTGCAAAGTTCTAATCTGCAACCCCACACACCGGTGCTGCTCTGAGGCCTGCCTCACTCCTCTGCAGACAGCTCCTTCTACTGCTGAGCTCAGAGACCTTCTCGAGGTACACAGACCTCTAAGGACATTTCAGTGAGGGTCACTTACCTGGCTCCCAAGCTGGTTAGTAACCATCGACACCCTAGCCTGCCCCAGTGGGTGCTGTTGGCACCTCTCCAGCTCACCCCTGCAGAACCATGCTTTCTCCACACCTGATGGATGCACACAAAGCCAACCTGCAGGGGCCAAAGGTGGGAGTGGTGAAGCTTTCTGTGCCCTGAGGTTTCCCCACTGCCTATTCCTCCAGGAGCCGGGGCCTGGCGTCCTCCTTTCTGCAGAGTCACCAAGCTGGAAAGCATCTAGGGCAGGGGGACAGCCTGTGTCTGCTGGTTGGCTTGGAAAGGTTCTGGGAACTCACTATGATCTAAACAGCTATTCCAGTTACTCCTGTGACTCAGCCCCTGCAGTCAGGATCTTCCTGTGTCCACAGGGGTGGGTTGCTGACTCAGGGCTGAAGAGGGCACCTTGTCAGCCCTCCTGGGCTCGCAGCCTCCCTCCCCACCTCTGCTTCTTCCCAGAGGACACAGCAGAGCTTCTCCCAAGGATCAGTTTAATTTCCAAACAGAAGACAGCCTCCTCCCACTGCAGCTTCCCTACATACTTTCCATCTCTGGCGTGCCGGGAGAAAAACAGTCACAAAGGCTCACTTGCACACAGTGTGTACTGCGTGTTCATACACACACCCAGGGCGCATTTACTCAGCATCTTGGTGTCTTCGGCTGAGTGTAATTTGTCCAGATTCAGAAAAACCAGACCCTGAATCTGTGGCACTGTTCGGTGCCTGGCGAAGGAAAATGTGCAAATAGACATTTGAGAAGCTGTGGAAAAGGCTCTGAAGCAGAGCCACAGAGCTGAGAGAATGTGCAGCAGCAAGGGGAGCCCTTTTAGGGGCCTGGCAGCCCTGCAGCAAGCTGGAAATTAATCCAGGAGAGCTGGTGAGAGAAAATGCCTAGAACCAGCAAGGCACAAGAGAGGATTCTCTGAAAGAAGCAGGGAAGACTGACAGAGGCAAAAGGACAGAGAGACTAAAGTTGCAAGTGCTACAGTTTTGTGCAGAGTGGAGGGGTCTTTAGAAATCTCACCAGTTACACCATTTCCACTAGGCAGAGGGCCTAGTGCACTGCTTGAACTTTCCTCTGCCTTTGAGGAGGAAAGTGGAGAGGAAAAAAAAGAAAGAAGGAGTTTACAGGATAGAAATTAAAGTACAGAAATGAACATGGACATCCACCATTTTTCTTTTTGTTTTCTGGTTCCAGGAATCAAATGCAGGACCTTCTGCTTGCCAGGCAGGTGCTTGCGCCACTGAGCTGTACCCTGGTCCTCCCTCTTTCAAGCCTTGAGGTGTACAGCAGTAAGCCTCATTAAACACCAAAAGCACATCTCTCAGTAGCGCGGTGGGTGTGAAGAGAGCAGTGCGGAGTAGCCTGCCCATGGTGGCTACACTGAGGTGAGAACCTGTGTTTTTGCCATTTGCAAACTGACTGTGCATGCAAGCAGAGGCATGGGGAAAGTTCAGTAACTTCCATGTCGCACAAGCAGTGCAGGAGATGACAGGATTTCAGAGGCAGGTCTGTCTGAACTCAGAATCCGAGCCCTTCCCACCAGACTGTCCTGTTTCTATCCCATTTTGAGGCCAAATTGCATCTCTTTAGGAACATTGTCTAGGCATCTGTAAATACAGATTCTGATACCACTGCCATCCAGGATTATGGTTTCAACTCATGGCAGCTATAGCATTAGAATGGCTAGTCATCCATCACCTGGCAGGCTTCCTTTTCTTTTTCCTTTATCCAGTGCATTCATGCTGAATATGTCAATTTGATTTGTGGCAGGCACAGATCTTAAGACTAGAGCCCTGGAGAAGGCAGGCCCAGGTCCTTGCTCCTCCTGTAGCCCTGAGTAGAACAAGGAGAGTGAACCCCACGGTAATCCTCACATCACTGTTATTCATGACATAAGTGATGTTACAGCAATAGCTTGCAATTCTAGGCACTCTACATAACTGAACTCTTAATTCCCACAGGCTGAAGAGAAAAGTGGAGAGATAAATGAAGACTTCCTGAAGGAAGATTCACCTAAGGAGGGAAGGGGTTAGGCATGCTACTGCGTGTATATAATCAAAGCACTCAGGAGGCTGAGGCAAGAAGATTGAAAGTTTGAACCCAGTCTGGGCAACTTAGGGACTTAGCAGGAACCTCTCTCAAAACAAAAATAGGGCTGGGATATACCTCAGTGCAAAGATCCTGGGTTTCTGCCCGCAAAAGTATCGGTGGCAGGCCAGGAGTAAGCTCTAATTCTGAACTGAGCTGGTAGCCATGGAGATCCTGAAATGTGGTTAGTCTGTTTTCTGGGTTTCAAAATCATATAAAATATCTCACTTTTTAAATACTGATTGTGCTGAGATTCTGTTTGGGATACAGTAGGTTAAGTCAAATGCATTATTAGTGATAATTTCATGGGCTTTTACCTGCAGTGTAGGAAGTCAGGAAAGAGGACTCCATGGACAGATGGAGCTGCTTGCCCCCGTCCTGCAGGTCTGAACATGAACTGTGAACTCAGCCAGGCCCAGGTATGAGGCGTTGGGGTCCACAGACTCACTAAAAAGTGTGTTCTCGATGCCAGCCCCTGCCGTGAGCAGAGGACAGCTCAGGTCATAGTCACTGTGTCGCCTGGGCTGGCCTTAAACTCACGGTGATCCCACTGCTCAGCCTCCTGAGTGCTGGGATTACAGGTGTGTGCCACCATGCCCAGCCCAGCTAAGGCTGCTTTTAAGTCAGGTTTTGAAGACGAGGGAAACACGAGCATGAGGGAATAAAGTGAAGAAAACATTCGGGGAAAAGCCAACCCACTGTCGATGGCTCACCCAACTGGCTCTCTGCCTGTTTCTCCTGTAGGGCTCCTCCCACTATTCTCCCTGATTTCTTTGCTCTTGACAGGCAGCCTCTGGCCCCTGGACCTTTGCACTGACAGTATGCTCTCCCCAGCCACCCCAGGGCAACTCCTTTAACTCCCAGTTCAAATGTCACCTTAGCAATGAGTTCAAGTAAGTGTACTCAGACTGTTTTATCTAAAATTTCAACTCTCATCAGCTTTTCCTTGTTTGACTTTTTTCTCCATACTTGTTTTAATCACTGTATGACACCCTCAATAACATACTCATTTGATGTATTTGCTGTTATTTCCCTATTAGAAATCACACTTGATGGCCTATATCATCCTAGCCTGGCAGAGAAGCTGTGGGGTCCACGCTGCTTTGAGCAGAGGTGGGATTGCTGTGTGCTGGCAGCAGGCTCACATTAGGCATAGGCGTCCGTCGTGGTATCCTCTTCCCTGAGAAAAGACCCCTTCACCATCTCTGGCAGCTCAGACCTCACTGACCCAGACCCAACTGGTCCAAAGGACTGTGGGTCCTCCACCCAGAGTTCCAGGAGCAGCCCTAGGTCCAGGTCTCCACTGCTGTGGCAAAAGCCAGATGTCCAGCCCAACGAGAGGCTCAACAAGGTATGTGTGACATCAAGGAGAAAAATGAGAAGAAATGTGTCTTCCAGGTCAGTGGCCCTGGGACAGCACAAGTTATCCTCATCCCACTTTGCCTCAGATCCTTGCAGTGCATCTGCCTCCGTTGGAAGGGCCTAGCACAGGGCAGGTGCCCAGAGCTCCTCACATCCCTACCCCCTGCCCCAGTGCTCTCTGTTGTCCCTTCTCCCCTACTTCTGTCTTCTAGAGGAATCTTTCTTCTGGAAGGTTGCATAGCTGGATTAGAAAGCCCATTCTTGTCTGATCGCTAGAAAGGTGAAATGAAGTGTGCATCTCCTTCAGGCATGCCTTCAGTTTAAGCTGCCATTACCTGTTCATACCTTGGGGGCAGCCCAGCCCAGAAACTGATATTTACTGACTCTCACTTTGAACAAAGTGTTCATTAGGAAAAAGCCTGCAACACCCAGCTGTGTATCGAGCACCTGGAAACATTAGCTAGGAGCTCTGTGTGATAGGGATAATGTGAACATGTATGAGATTTAACATTTGCTAGTAGCCACATTTAAAAAGCAAAAAGACACACAGGTGAAATTAATTTTAATGATGTATTTTATCTAATCTAATATACCCACGTATCATTTCAGTATGTAATCAATGTATGGTAAAACTACCCATGAGATGTTTTACATTTACAATTTTTCTTTTCATGTAGAGTCCTTGACATGTTGTTGTGTGTGTTACATTGCCAGCAAATTTCGGTTGCATTCTAGACACATTTCAGGTGCCTAACGGTCACAGTGGGTGGTGGCTATTGTAGAGGATGGGGCAGTTTGAGACCATCAGAGAACAGCTGTGGACAGAAGGAGAAATATCCAGGTCCCTGCATGAATGAAAAGAAATAGTATTCAGTGCCAGGAAATCATTAAAACATGAGCATGCAGGATGACTGCACATTACCTGTTAGCTCCTTCACTTTCCCTGCAGGTTGAATGTGCTATGAAACAATTTTACACAGAGAGAAATTGTGGCTCAGAGACCATGCAGCTTGTCCAGATGCCTACAGCTGGTAAACTGTAGGATTTGAGACTCATGGAACAGGCTAACAAACCAGCTCCATCCCCCTCCAAGACCTGGCCAGGCCGCCACCAGGAAGAAAGTGAAGAAAGAGGAATTGAACAACTTTTGGTTCAAAACTTTTGAATACTGGGTGTTCAGTGATACTGTGTGCTCCGGAGACCTTCCTTCAATGTCAAATGGAAGGTGCAGCCTCCCTTCCCAGCCCATCCGCAGAGATAAAGAGGTGCGAACAAAACAGAAATTTGTCACTGTCAAATATACCTGCTTTCATGGAGGTTTCGTACAATGTCCAGTATATTTTTTCCTTAGTTTTGGTGGGCTAGAGCAGTATGTAGAGACAATGGGATCATACTGCCTGCATCACAGAGCAGGGCTTGGGGCAGTGTTGTTTGGGCATCCTAGCTTTTCAGTTTAAACTTCTGTTTTGAAATGATATCTACTGGGCTGGGGATTTAGCTCAGCGGCATAAGCACCTGCCTGGCAAGCTTGAGGTTGTGAGTTCAATCCCCGGTACCAAATAAATAAATAAATAAATAAAAAGAAATGATATCTACTTCATGGCACATTTGTACAAACAAAATGCTGCTGCATGTCACCATCTCACAGTCACTAGCACAAATTGATCAGGGCTAGTAAGAGCCAGTGACTATTTGCTGGGACACTAAGGTTCCTCATAGAGATTGTGCAGCTGGCTTTAGAGGGAACTGTATGTGAGCCTTAGACCACCCCCTACACACACACTGTGTGAATGAAGCAGGCCATCTCTGGACATAGGATTTTCATTCTCTGGACAGGGTGCCACACACCTTCCTGATGCCAGCTGAGGTGTTATAGAGCAGTGTGCACATGCCTTGGTGGTTCTTCTCAGTGAGCATCTTTCTGTCAAGCCTTTAGATTCAGACCTTTGCAGACTAAGTCGCCTCATCATTGCCTTTGTGGCCAAAAGCACGAAGAACTCAATCTTGATTGTTTTTGCACCACCAGGACTCAGCACAATGTGTGCATGCTCAGATATTAAAAGTGGATGGAAGTGGTATAGTCAGGCCACTGCTCCAGCTGGTGGTATAACTTTAGACAAGTCACTTAACTTCTTCATGCTTTTTTCTGCTGGCTTCCCCAGGATAGATTTAATATTTGATTACTTCCTTCCTGAGAATTATTCAGGATAATTAAAAGAGACAAAGAGCATGTTGAATATCATCACTCATTATGTAACAGAAAGTGACCCCCTAGCCAGTATATTTCAGTTTGTTAGTTTCCCAGTTTGTTAGTTCCTGTTCCAGTTCTGGTTGCTCCTGTCTCTTAGAAATAGCCAGTCACTGTGCTACATAACTGGTCACTACGATGCATACTGTATAAACCAATCCCCAATTGGCAAACCATTCTGTCTCTATACTTCCTGCTTGCTTATCCCATAGAAGCCCTAGACCACCAGAGATCAGGGCCTGATATTCTGGAGATGATTCTGATCAGTCCCCGTCAACATAGATAAGTCTGCCTCCAAATCCTGGGTGTTGTTTTGGTTTGCCATTGCATCTGGTGTTTTGACTAGGAAGATAGACTTTGGTCATCAGTCCTGGCCCTAATGTATAGAACAAGAACCTTTCCAGGTCATGGTGCAGTCACATCCTTGAGATTTCTTGAGTCTCCTCAAAGGTCTGGAGGAAGATTCCTGACTCCCTGCTCCAGTGGCTAATATCAGACACCAACGGGAGTAGGACACCATCTGTCTGTCTATCTGCCTGCCTGCCTGCCTGATTCCAGTAAGACTCCTAGGGCCACTCCAGTAGTCAGTCTGTCAATTCTGCTCAGCTAGACCAGAAGGGGAGTCTGATCAACTCTCATTAGTCAGGGCCATCCTCAAGGGAAGCAGGTTGGAATATTTAACCTCTGAATGCCTGCTGAATGAATGTGAGAGTGAGTGGAATGGAGAGCATAAGAAATAGGGCTGCTGTTTCTGTGCACTAAGCCTGGAAAGCACTGGTCCCAGTGGGTGACTGGGTCCTCATCTTCTGTTTTGTGGTGACCAACATGGCATAATAGAGATCTTGCATCCTCCTTAGTTAAGTTGCACCTAAGTCCTCAGAGTAGCATGACCAGGTGGGCATCTGCATGATTGCTCTCTGAGGGGCGCCCACCCTTTGTCTGTTGTGCCACTGTTCAAGGATACCCAACACACATGTAGGGAGCCAGAAATAGGAACTGATTAGTCAAAACTCACAGTCCCTGATGACTTTGGATGAAGTTAAAAAATGAAACCAAACCACTCTCTGCATCTCAAAGTAAAAAGAGGCCCATTCTTCCTGAGAATACCACCTTGGAGCCCTCATAAGCCACTTCAGCTGCTGCCAACAGTTTCACCCCTAACCCCTATTCCCAACTCATCTGCTTCTAGACAGCTGAAACAGTTCCAGTTCAATCAGTCATTTGCTGCATTCAGCCACAGAACCCTTCTAACCCCTCTCTGAAACACACCTATCCTGGATAGATGGCATCGTCTCACACCCAGCTGAGATGACTGTCAGAACTTCCTTCTTAGATCTACCTTTTGACTGAGAAAAATTGTGCACCCCAACAAATGAATTGCCATGGTCTTTCCCAAAGATTGTGTCTCCTAGCATAAAATCAATTAAGCATTTCTAAAAGACATCAAATAGGAGTGAAAAAAGCCCATCAACCACTCTTACCTAGAAACCTGATTTTTAAGAAAGCACCTGGTGTCCATAAGAAAATTCAGTCTCATAGATGACCATACCCTCTGGCTTCAAGTTATGAGAGCTATGAACACAAAAATAAATGCCCCCTCCATCTGTAAGACACAAAGGAACCTGACTATCTAGGCCCACCTCAACCTGAACCTCTCCTTGCCCTGTCAGGCCTAGATGGATAGGACAGCCTGAGCTCTATCTGTGGTCCCTGCAAAAGTTGAAGGCCAACCTGTGACTTTCCTGGTAGGCAATGGAGCATGACTCTCTGCCTTCAAAAGTTCTTTCTGTCAAAAAGTTACCATCACTGGAGCAACTGGGACTCTTGCTTCTTGCCCCTTCTGCCAGGCACAAACTTGCAGCCTGGGAGGACATCTCACCAACCATGAATTTCTGTGTAAACCAGTCCCTATACTGCTTCTGGGAAGAGACCTCCTCTTCAAGTTAAAAGTGACTCCTTTGCACCAAGCCAAGAAGCCTTCCTTTCAATTAACTCTACAGTTTCAACTTTGACTTTTCCTTAAGAGGAAGCCAACACCTGCATCAGCCTGAGACAGATAAGTATAATCCTGAAGTTCTAAAAACTCTCCTCCCAGAAGTATAGACTAAAGACTTGCCTCCTGACCTGGCCATTAACCATGCAGCCTCACCTCAACCTGTGTTGCTGTCAGATGTGGGAAGCACAAACAGGCATCCAGTCACACATCAGCCTGAGAGACTGTTAACCAACTTGGCCAAGATCTCCAGGTTGTCAACAACACACCCACCATGTTTCATTCTGTAGTTCCCAACCCATGAGCCTGGTTTTTGGACTGTAACTCAATTGCCACAAGGGCTTAGGTACTCTCTTACTATTTTTAGTTAAGCCCTACCATCAGATTTGGCCCCGGGAGAACCTGTTTTTCTGTACCCTCCAGCTCCATTATAGTCTCTCAAGAAAGAAAAAATAAAGTTTCAAAACTACAAAATGTCTATAGGCTGTCAAACTGCTAAGTATACCTCTTCTGCCAATAAAAACAGTTCAAGATCTCTGAGCCACCAGTTCTATAGCAAAGGCCCTCCACATGTGTTGCCTCCGTCTTCCACCACCACCGACAGCCTGTTGGTACACCTGCCTGGGCCTGAGGAATGTCTTCTTCGGCCCTTGATTGGTGCTTATCAGCCAGTCCTCTTCATCTTTCAATGGAAACACCCCAGTTGTGAACTCAAATATTAACTGACCTGAACTTAACATCCCAGATATTTGAAAATTTGTTTGCCTTCTTTTGGAGAATCCCTCATGGCTAACCTTTGCTAGTTTCCCAGCACAAAATATTACTACACTTCTGATTAATGACACCCAAACTGTCTACTGGAAAGATACAAAAGCTCTGCTACAATAGCTGACAAAAAATGGTTAGAAGAGAGAAATTTCACACATTTCCTGGAGTGGCTGCCTTCTATAGAATCTAGATCCTTGAGTTCACAAAGACAATGATGCTTACTAAGATTGTCAAACCCAGGGAGCACCCAGTGGCCCACCTGGGCAAATACTTGAATCCTGTCACTAAGGGTTGCACCTCCTCTTTGTCTTTGAGCTCTAATAGCCACTGTTCTTCTGCTCAAAGCAGCTGAGAAGCTCATCTTACGCCACAACTTAACTGTTCAGGTTGCCACATACTATATTAGACTTCCTGAATAACTGAACCACTCAGTCCCGCCATGTATCTGCCCACCAACTTGGGCCCAAAAGACTGTGACCTAAAAATGGATTCAATGACAGATGCTGAATATATCCTGTTTATGAAAGAAAATAGCTCTTTTAGGAATGGAGTCTGACAGGCTAGAGATGCTGTGGTCACCTTGGACAAAGTTATTTTGGTCAAAGCTCTCCTGCTATTGTTTCTTGTTGCTATTTGGAAACCAATGCTCCTAAGCCCCCTCTGGAGATATGACTGACAGAAACATCAACCCTAGTCAGAAAAACTTTACCTGTTACTCCTGGAAGATCTGTTTTAATCAGTGTCAGACCTGCTCCCACTGTATGTTCTACAAGCTCAAGCCCCAGCACTGGCACTTGTACCTCTGCAACCAGCTCAGGCTTCAGCATTTCTCCCACTTAAAGATATACAGATAGACTCACTGCTCCTCTACACACACTTGGGCTGCCCCAAGGCACTCTCTCTTCAAGCTGAGAGGACAATAAACGTTTGTAGGGTCCTGCTATAAAAAATCATCCCTAGATATGGCCTATCCTTGATAATTGGCAGTGGCAATTGGCCTGCATTTGTAGCAAAGATAACTAAATAAAAATTACATATAGCATACAGACCACAAGCTCTATAAAGTTGAGAAAATAAAACTTAACATACAGAAACAGCTTGTAATTAGCTCCACAAAAGTATAGCTAAAAGAGCAGCTATACTATAGGTACTCTAGCATATTTAACTACCTCTACAACTTTCAAAAATCCAGATTCAGATCCACCATCCCACAGTCCTGGAGAATTTACCTAGACTAGACAACTCCTCTGGGGTTCACTTTGAAGAGACAATGCACTCAAAGTCCTGCTCTGGTCACTCCTGATGCTGACCAGTCCACACACAGCTGAAGCCTGAGGACATCATTCACAGGATCGTTCCATACCTTAATGCATTACTCCCTTAATTTTTGTGGCTTTTAGGCTGCTTGCCCCAGTCCTTGCTTTGCCTTATATCTATGGATGATTGTCCTGAGAGAATAAAAAATAACCATAAGGCTCTTACAAATGATAAAGATTTGATGAGCATTCAAGGCACACTGGCCACTCTTCTAGATCACATTTACTACCTTGTTAGAGTAATGTTACAGAACATACAGGCCTAAATTATGTCTCTTCCTAAAAGCAGCTTAGAGAAAATCTCTGTAGTAAGACAATCTTGGGGACCTTGGCTAGGGCCCATCCTAGGATCAGTGACAACCATAGTGTCACTGCTTCTAGTTTGATCTTGTCTCAGATGATCACATGTAATGTGACCAGCAAAGATTTACCAGGGAAACTAAAATGGGGGAGATGGAACAGAAAATGGCCTTCCTAGGGTGTTTCTTATAGTTCCTGTTGCAGTTCTGGTTGCTCTGTCTCCTAGAAATGACTGGTCACTGTGAGGCATAGCTGGTCTCTCTGATAAACAATGTAAGAACAGTCAAAGACAGCCAAGTCCTCTACCTCTCAACTTCCTTCTTGAAATTCCATAGAAACCGCCCTCCCTCAGTGTTTGGGGCATGATATTTTGGAAATGATCCTGATCAGTGCCTGTCGATGTACATAAATCTGTCTCCAAATCCTGGGTGTCATCTTGGTGTTTCTGCTTGGCATTTCAGTTACTCATCAGGAGGGAATGCTCCAAGTATTGTTCCTAGTATGCAGCTTGTCTTCTTTCCCAGAATTACTCATGGCCCAGGCTAGATCTTTGTGGTCCATGCCTTAGCGTCTGGTGCTTTGTACAAGCTGGTGTTTCTGCCTGGGGTTTCTCCCTGGTCCTTCCTCTTGCTCCTATCTTTTTTTATTTACATTTTTTCTTTTTTCATTTTAAAAACAAACAAAAAAAGCATAAAAATGATAGTTCCAAAACATGGAAAATTAACCCTACTTAGTACATTACATACTGTTATCTCGAAAGTAATTGTTCAGATTACAAGATTTAAGCAAGAAAAAATGATAAATCAGACAACAAAAACAAAACTGGCTTTTTTTGATGAACTAACAGGAGTTAGTAGTATAGTTATCTGTCTTGTATGTATATATATACACACACACATATGTGTCTACCTATATACATATAGTCTTTTCCCTTCTTCCTTTTCTCTTTTCCCCTATTCCAGTTGTACTTTCCTTTTGAGTACTTCCTTTCCCTTTTATTTTCACAATATCTAGGGTACACTTTGGGTCTTATTTAGTCTTTTTTTATTTACACTAGTGAGACAATATAATATTTACATATGCAAGTCTGATTTATTTCACTTATGAGTATGGTCTTGACTTACAATCTATTACCTATAAAAGCCTCAAGTTTATCCTTCTTTCTAGCTGAGTAATACTTCATTGTAAACAAATACATATCTTTTTTTATCCATTCCATGGTCAATGGGCATTTGAGTTGTTTCTAAGATTTAGCTATTACAAATAGTGCTGCTATAAACATCGGTGCACGTATATTGCTGTGGTGTGGTGTTTTCAATTGCTCTGGGAGAATGCCCAGAAGAGAAATAGCTGGATTGAATGGAACTTCCAATCTTAGTTTTTGAGGAACCTCCACACTGATTTCCACAGTGGTTATTCCAATCTACACTCCCACTAACAGTGGACAAGTGTTTCTTTTTCCCTACAGTCTCACCAACATTTGTTATTGGTTGATTTCTTGATGTCAATCATTCTTTCTGGAGTGAGGAGATATCTCATGGTTCTAATTTGCATTTCTGGAATAACTAGTGATGCTGAACATTTTTTCATATATTTAACTTTTTTTTTATTTAAAAGAGAATAAAACAAAAGGGGACAGTACAGAGCAGATCAGAACAGGACAACATAGGCAACACAGTACTTTACATTAAGTCAAATGGACATCAACAGTATCTAACACCATATCTCTTACTCTGCTATAGTTGAGCATAGTTTCAATTACAATAATATCAAACATAACACAATAGTATAAAGCCATGCATAGAGTGAAAGAATTCCAGGGCTTTCTGAACCGAATAACAGAAAATGATCAATGG
>PVJX010036417.1:0-17594 GCA_004027295.1 Dolichotis patagonum
AGACTGACGGGCGAGGGGACCCCAACAACAAAGACAAAGCAAAAAGCCCTCTTGTGTGGCAAAAAGAAAGTAAAGCTAAGTCAGGAGACAGATGATAAGCTTACACCCCAACTTACACCCCAAACAACCCTTTCCATGTAATATGTAGAGAACGCCTAAACAAATTTACTTTAAAATAAAATCCAATCAAGCTAGGCATGGTGGGGCACACCTGTGACCCCAGCACTCGGGAGGCTGAGGCAGGAGGGTCCTTGTGAGTTTGAGGCCAGCCTGGGCTACATCGTGGGTACAAGTCCTGCCTGAACTACATAATGAAACTCTGTCTCAAAAAGACAAAAAAGAATGAGAAAAAAAAACCCTAATGTGATAGAAGGAAAGAGGCAGAAGACAGCAACAGAAAGTGCATGGTGAAAGAAATGCAAATGACCTGTAGACATTTTGAAAAGACTCGGTCTGACATCGTAAGAGTCATGAAAATTAAAAGTACCCCAAGATACCGTTCTTGTCCTATCACGTTGGAGAGATTCCCCAAATTTGACAACCTAGCTGGCTGGCAAGGCTGTAGGAAGCAGACTCTCTGCTCTGGAGTGAGAGGACAAAGGGGTGCACCCTTGAGTGGGGGACTTGGGCCCCATCGGAGGAAATCCAGATGCATTGCCCCTTTGGTACCTCAGTACTACTTTCCGATGTCTGCTCTGAGGACAAACCTACACGCGCGCGCACGCACACACACAGTTACTCCTCATGAAATCACGGCTCACAACTCACAGTGCAGGGCGGTGACTAGCCGGGTAGCAGCATCTACTCGCCTCTGGTGAGGGCGCCCTGGCTGCACCACGTCATGGCAGACGCCTGCAAGTGGTGGTGGCGGGGCTGCCACAGCAGCACAGGAAGCCAGGGCACAGTGAGGGCAGTCTCGCCCGCGCTTACAGCAGCCCACTCACTGGAGAAGCAACCCGTTCCGTGGAGCCAGTGTCGGCCCCTTCCGGGACGTCCTCCCTCCCTCCGAGCCTTACCACCTCTCAGCGTGGCCGCCCTGGGCACCAGTTTCCAGCACAGGAACCTTTGGGGAGTGAGCCACGTCCAGGTCAGGCATCGGTGAATGACAGGGAGGGAGACGTATCTTCACGGCGGGGACACGAGATCCAGGGAGAAGGAGCGATACAATGAGAAGATTCCTCGTTCTGCAGCTATGAGTGAAGTCCTCAGCTCTGTCAAGGATCCGCAGTGGATGCTGACACCAGCAGGGAGGTTGTGGAGAACTGAGAGGTGAATGGTGGCAAAGCTCCACCCTGCAGACTGTTCCTGAGCTCACCTTTATGATCCTGAGAGCTGGCTGTCACCACATTAACAGGGTGACCAAACCCAGCACCGTAAGGTGGGACAGTTCCTCCCCATGGCAACGGAAACCACAGCTTTGTCAGCCATGGAGTTTGCCTAAAACATCTAACCTGAATCTAGGCAAGCCGCGGCCCTGACTTCCAGTACAGTGGCTAGGAGAACAGGTTAAACGCCACCGTGGAAAGCAGTCAGACAAATCCAAATGCCGGACCAGACTGTCCCGGGCTCTTGTAGAAAAAAATGAGCATTAAAACAAAGGAGTAGAGGTTGCTGTTTATCCTAAAAGAAAATAACAAACAGTAAACAAATGTAGCTTTAAAACTTGTCTGGTTCTAACAGTGCAACTGGAAAGAAAACAGGAAGATTGAAAAAGCGTGCATGTTGGCTGGCTATTTGATGGTATCAGTGAATTACTGGTAATTTTTGTAGGTGTGATACCAACATTGTAGTTACATGATTGTGTAAGCAAAATATATTTTTAGGAGATATATATTCAAGGTGGGTGAAGTTTCATAATGTCTGCAATATATTCTCAAAATGTTTTATCAAAACTAGACATAGTGTAAATATTTCTGTATGCATATAGGCAGATAAAGCATGTTTGGCGAACACTAGTATCAACTCTAGGTGCTGGAAAGAGGTGTTCATTAGATATGTTTTCTTTGCTTTTCTGTTTGAAATTTCTCATAATGAGAACTTAAAAATATCTGAAGATCAAAATTTGGTTAGGATATGCAGGGAAGGGAAGGGGAGGGGAGGGGAGGGGAGGGGAGGCCCTGTTGCGGAGAGACAGCCCATCTGCCTTATGTCCTTGAGTCTCAGCTTTCCCTGTCTGCAGCAGTGAATGTCTCGGATGTGACTCTGTGCATATGTGTATTTTTAAAATTAACTGTGGTTAAAATATGTAACATAAAATTTACCGTGAAAACCATTTCCAAGCTCAGCGGTAGTAAGTGTATTCCTATCCGTGCAACCCTCACCCTTACCCATCTCGGTAGATGATTTATAAAAGCCTCTCTTCTGTTTTCCAAATGAGTTTATCAGGAGCATTTGTTTTAACAACCGCAAAGCAGCTGGGTGTAGTGGCACAGGCCCGGAATCCCAGCACTGGGTAGGCTGAGGCAAGAGGATCCCTTCAAGTTTGAGGCCTCCTGGGAGAACTAGTCCAAAACCAGCCTGAACTTCATAGTGAGACCCTGTCTCAGAAACAAATAAATAGAAGCTGGGATTTAGTTCAGCAGCGTAAGTGCCTGCCTGGCAAGTGTGAGGTCATGAGTTCGATCCCCAGTACCAGAGAGAGAGAGAAAAGAAATACATAAGAACAAAATAATCCCAACAAAAACCAATAAAACTGCAAACTGAAATACCCTGAGAAATTCTATTTGCACTGGCAGCTAAGTGGGTGCTCACGTGAAACTGTTGTTACCCAAGACAGCCTTTAGTCCACGTGACTCAAGTAAACCGGCAAGTAAATCAACTTAACTTTCATGACAAGGCTAAAACAGGTATCTTTAAAGTTCTTAGCCTGTGTGTGTCCCCGGGACACCAGCCAGGCGGGATTATGTTTGTCTCCGTTAACAGTTTAAGGCAGGGTGACCGTCGCTCGCTCTGCTTCAGGAGTAACACCTTTTGGGGTTTCTCTCTGACAAACACATTAGCTATTTTCATGGCTCCGATTTCTCAGGGAATCAGACGGTACATTAACAAATACAAATGTTTACAGTGAAACCTCCGCATCATGTCTGCATGTTAACATCTTTTTCTCAGAATAAAGAAGAAGGTATTCTTTTCTTTGCTCCTTTGGTTCCTTTTGCTTTTATTCTGCTTGTCATCTCATACATGTTTGCAGTGCACAGTGATCACGTTTACTTCAGGAATTCTGTGCACGCACACAACACACCCGAATTCCTTTTTTGTCCCGTTTCATTCCATCCCCCCTCCTCCCTCTAACACCTTCTCCCTTCCCATTTGCCAGGGAAAAGTTAAAGATAGATAACAGGAAGTAGGGAAAAGCTGGTGGTGGTGACACACGTTTGTAACCCCAGCAGTTGGGAGGCTGAGGCAGGAGGATCACTGTGAGTTTGAGGCCACCCCAGGCCTGCCTGGAGGGGGGAATCAAGTAAGGAGCTGTTTTTCCAGTGGGAGGGGAGCGAGACGTGGAGGGAGGATGGAGGGGTAGAAGGACAAAGGAGGGAAAAGAGAACTGAAGGAAAGGCTGGCAGTGAATCTGTGAAAACATCAGCCGCTGAGTATGAATTCGTGCATCTCCACGTTAACATGCGGACAGTGCTTAGAGCTGCCAACCATTCACATGGCAGCATCGCGTGGACGCAGCACCCTTGGGGCATCTGCCCGGCAGTGCCAGGGCCCCTGTCCCAGGTCTCCTGGGAGGCTGAGGCGACTTGGCACCATGCCACTGTCCCGCGGAGCCCAGAGCCAGCGGCTGGAGAACAATGTGGGGCCTTCAGCGGCTTCTGACGAAACTGCAGCCCGGGAAAATCTGGAAGGGCAGTGGGGCCATGCAAAGGAGATGCAAATGGGGTGCAAATCGCAGCGGGGCCAGGGCTTCCAGCGCCTCCCCCAGGGCTGAGGTCCCCACCTTCCTGGTGCTCCTGGGCGTGCGCGGGGCCCAGGGTGTGCAGGAGCAGGGTAGCTTTTCCCGAGTGGGCTAGTGTTTCCACCCAACGCGCAGGCTCCGGGTCTCCCCAAGTCTCGGACCTTCCGTGGGGGCGGTGCTTCCTGGACATCGAAGCCCTTGACTCTGGTGCAGTGCGGCAGCATTGAGGCTGGGGATCCTGCTCGAGGGGGATCACTGGGGGCGGCTGCTGAGGATTTTACCCTAGGGCTGGCCCATGAACACACACGTGCATACACGCAAACGCGCGGCTTGCTGGGAAGGCACCGTCTGGTTTTTTGTTTTTGTTTTGGTTTTGGTATTTTTGACACAGAGTCTGGCTATGCAGTTCAAGCTGGCTTTGAGCTCACTTTGTAGCCCAGGCTGGTCTCAAACTTGAAAGGATCCTCCTGCCTCAGCCTCCGGAGTGCTGGGATTACAGGAGTGTGCCACCACGCCTGGCTAAGGGAAGGCACATTCGTGCAGCCACACCTCACACTTACTGATCTGATGCCCCACTGGGTCCGGCCGGTGCCCCCACCTAGGGCTGTGTGGACTTGGCCACGGTGCCGGCCGGGCCTGGAGGCTGCTGTCCCCAACCCCATCTCTCCACACCCACAGATGCTCCTGAGAACTGAAAGAGGCCAGCGGGCCAGCCCCTCGCCCCGTGCAGCCCTGGCTTAGACCAGCGATGGCGAACCTTCTAGAACCCTCTAGAGACGAGGGCAGAAACTGCACCCCAAACCCACTTATTTAGCACAAAGTGCCAACCCCGCCGTTAGACCCAAGGACTGAGGTTTGCGTTTGGAGAAGAACCAACTCACAACGTCAGCACAGAGAGGGCACAGCGTGTCCTGGGAGGCGCGGGTCACAGGTTTGCCATCCTAGCCTAGGGCAAAGGTCCACGTCTTGCCCACTCTCCCCCCTCCACGCCCAGGCAGCCTCTGAGGGAGCTTTCCGGGCGCCCCAAGGGGGCTGGAAGGCGGAAGTCACGGTAGTTTACGGGCGGTGAGCAAATGTCACTGGTGTTCTGTTAATAATCAGCCTGACATGAAAATGAGCCGGCCTGCAGGCTGCGAGCCAGGGCCAGGACAAGGCTGGCCATCCTGAGGTCCCCACTGCTCCAGATGAGCCAGGGAGAGGGAGAAGGGACAGTCCGTGGTCAGCTGTGGAATGTGACTGCGGAGAAGAGCAGCTCACACAAGGATAGCACATGTTGACACTCATGTGGTGGCACGCATGGTCTCATTTGTTGCCCCCCACGATGCCGACAGAAGGGTCACCCTCAGCCCCATTTCACAGGTGGGAAGACTGAGGCTCAGCAGCTCCTGGCCTGGGAGTGCAGCTGGCAGGTGTCAGAACTGGACAAGAGTCACAGAGGGTGCGGTTATTCTGCCCACTCAGTTCTGAATCACTCCATGTTACCGGACCTGCTAACTGTCACCGAGAATTCGTGTTTTGTAAAATGTGATATCTACACCAGGTGTGGTGGTGCACGCCTTGATCCAGTACTCCAGGAAGCTGAAGCAGGAGAGTTACAGATCTGAGCCCAACCTGGGCAACTTAGTAAGACCTGTCTCAAAATTTAAAATAGAAGTGGGGGGGAGGGGTTGGGGTTGAACTCAGCTAAAGGCCCCACATTCAGCGCCCAGGAAGGAGTCAGGAAGCCAGCGCCTCAGTCCTGGCTGTTTCTGAGTTACTAGCTAAGTCTCTCCCTAAGGGGCCTCGGTTTCCCCTTCTGAAGCCTTGGTGGCTCCCTTGTCCCTTGGCCTTCCCTGGGGAGAAGGAGGCCTCGTTTCCCTGTCCTGCCTGCTCAAGCCGTGACACCCATACATGCCAGGTGACCCCTTCTCGGGCCCAGGTGGATGGCCTAGGGGCTGCGGGCATCCTTGGGTCTTAAGGAGTCAACACCCGAGGCAGAGGCTGTCCCGCTGGGACCAGCAAGTGGGACCCGCAGGGCCCGGTGACAGCCACCAGGGGACTGCAGGCCCATCTGTATCCCCCACCTTGGAAGCCCGGCCCCCGACTTCCTGCCAGGAGCCCAAGCCTTTCAGCAAGCTTCTGGCTGCAGCCAGGGGAGGGGCCATTTCTCTTGAGTTTTTGTCATTGCAGCACTGGAGACTGAGCCCGGGGCCCCCACACTGAGCTACATCCCAGGCGTTTTTTATTTTTTATTTTGGGACAAGGTCTCGCTAAGTCACTAAAGTGCCCAGGCTGGCCTCCGCCTTGTGATCCTCCTGCCTTAGCCTCCCAGAGTGCTGGGAGGACCGGCATGTACAGTACCGTCCTGCCTGACTAGAGGGTTTCATTTCTTAGGGGAAAATTCACAAAGTTCCAGAAAAGATTCCAGGTGAGGGCTACCATGGAGTAGAAGGAACTGACCTACTCCTTAATGGTCTTGTTCTTCTTTAAAGCTGGAAATGGGGCTAGAGGGTGCCGGGGCTGTGGGACTGGAACCAGTGGAGTCACAGGGCACCTCTGGTCCCCACCCAATGGCCCTAAGGCAGTTTCTCCTACCTGCTCCCCTGAGGACCCGGCCACCTGGGAAGTGGACACAGCCCAGAACCTCACTGCAGGGTCGCCCCTGTTTCCAGAATGTTCCCTAGCCCCATCAGGGATCGCTCTAGGCAAGGGGACAGAAGGGCCATGCGGGGACATTCATCTAACTGTGGGGACACCACAAGCAGAAGATCGTGAAGGTCACTTCGCGCTGGGAAAGGCGGTCCAGAGGTGTGAGGGAGAGGGCTGCCGAGGGGAGGAGTGAGGCAGGGGGACCGGCGGGGCTGGGACAGTGTGTGCACCTCTATTTCCATGTTTCCACCCTTTCACAACGACCCACATGGGACGCGCGTGGGTCGTGCAGCACCTGAACCCAGACAAGGTTACGGACTGCGTCCAGGGTGGTTTTGCTCAGCGGGAGGGGTGAAGGCAGTGCCTGCAAGAGCAGGGCGTGGGCAAGAGAGGCTTGGGGACCCCGGCCAGCGTGTGCCCAGGGCTCCCTGCACCCCTGCCACCTGCGCCCCTCCAGCCTCCCGTGACTCCTCCACTTCTCTGCCTACTGACCACCGTGGCCCCTACTCAGCAGGGCACAGTGAGGGGCATCTTTCCAGTGCCAAGATGCACAGAGGAGATGGCCCCAGTGTCCACAGGCAGGGACCCCTGGTCCTCCCCAGGGACCCACGGTTGTTGCATTCCGTGACTGCTCTGAACCTCGGGTCAGTGTGCCCAAGGTCACCAAGGTGTCCAAGGTCACCCAGCAGGCCCCAGGGGCCGCTGGGACAGGTTCAGCCCTGGGTCTCCCCCACCCCACACGCAGCATCCTGAGCCATCTCCGTGGAGACCCGGGTGCATTCCTGGCGCTTCCCCTGCAGCCAGCCTTGACGTTACCTCCCCGGGCGGCCCAGGTCTGCTGCCGGCTGAGAGAGACCCGGCACATTCCTGCCCCAGAGAAGTGGCTGGTGTCCTCAGCACTGTCTGCAGCCCTGGCCGGAAATGCCCGGCCTCTGTCAGACAGAGGCCCATGTCCTGCCCCCCAACACACACAACGGACTCCATGATTGGTACTTCGATGTGCTTGTGACCTGGCTGGGCCAATCAGAGTCATTCCTAGGTATCTTCCTGAAGCCTCCGTGGTCAAGGAGGTGGCTTTGCAGAGGTGTTATTTCAGCTGAGACATGAGTGACAAAAGGAGCCAGCCATGGGGAGACCCAGCATTGAGCCTGTTCAGGCAGAGAGGACGTCACATGCAAATGTTCGGAGGCAGGCGTGAACGGGACTCCAGACAATACCGCCTGAACGCCTGGATCCAACCAGGCCTGAAACTGCAGATTTTCAGTGACGTGAAATAGATGTTTGGTAACGGTGACTGTGTGAGTTTAAATTGGGTCTCTGTGAGTCGCAGCTGAAGAAGCACTGTCCTCTGAAAAAGAGCTGACACTGTGAAAAGCGCTGAGTACAAGCTGGGCTTGGAGGCGCACACTGGTAACCCCCTTTCCGTGCTGGCCCTGCCCCACTGCTCCCACAGCCCCGGGCTCCCCCTGCATCCCAGATGGTGCACCACAGGGGTGTCACCCTGGGGTGTACAGTTTGGGGGTCCTGTCCTCCTTCTAGACCCAGAAGGAGCTCACGAGGGCTTCTGCCTGGTTCTAGTTTGAAAACTTCCAAAATTTGTACTGGAACTGAGACACAGGGCGACAGTGTTAAGAGACGGCAACTTTGGGAGATGACAGAGCTTCGGGGATGAATCGTGCCCTTGTAAGAGGGACGGAAGGAGAGACTGGGAGTCCTACCTTTCTGTCTCTTCTGCAGCACGGGACACAGCACAGTCGCCTTCTGCCACACGGGGGCACAGTGAGGGCCAGGATTCCGAACAGGCAGAGAGCAAGACTCCCGATCAACCGGCCCTTGGCTGCCCTGAACTCTAAGAAACGCATTGCCGTGTTTACCAGTGACCTAGGCTGCAGGTTTTGTTATGGTCTGGACAGAACCCAGGGTCTGGTCCCTGTAGATGCCCGCTAAACATGTCTTAGATCAGAAGGGAAGAGGAGGAGGGCAGGCAGGGACTGGCAGGGGACCCTGAGCTGAAGGGTGCCAGAGAGTGGATCCAGGGGCTCTGGGGGAGGCTGGCCCTCACCCCCAGGCTGGGACCCTGGCTGGGAAGAGTTCCTGGGTCAGTCACTGAAGCGGCAAATGCGGGGGACCCCACAGTGTGATCCCGACTTTAGGGCTGTGGTTGAACTAAACACGCCACAGACGGTAGCCTCACATCAGAGAACACCCCAAGGAAACGCGGCCCCCAGAGGAGCAGATGTCACGTAAAGCTGGAAGACGCAAAACCACGACAGGCTGCGATGAAGGCCTCGAGGAATTGAGGACGCGCTGACTGGGAATGGGCAGAGAATGACAGGTGGCTTCCTAGGGCCAGGGGCAGATCTGTGGGTGTCGTGAGCCAAGAACACACAGAAAAGGAAGACTCGGCCAGTCGGGGAGAATTTTGAGAATGATTTTCCTGCAACGGTCCCTCTTCACTGTCGGGGACCTCATCCATCTCTCCCAGCGTCCGCCACCCCCAGACGTCTGCTGTGGCCCGGAGCTGGGGCTCCAGGGCTGGGCCAGCCTCAGACAGGTGACGCCAGAAACACCCCTTTCCCTGCACCTCGAACCTTGGACCTTCAGTAGCAGTCGGGGCTTCCTGCCACCGCCCTCCGCCGCCCGGCTGGCTTCTCTCTGCGGGAAGTGTAATCTCGCCAGCGCCCATGCAAATCAGCTAACAGTGCTGTCCTGTGGGCTGCTCCGCGTATGCAAAACCTCCTGAAATAAATCGCTGGTCCCGAAAGTGGGAGGGGCGGGGCAGAGCAGGGAGGCAAAGTGGGGATCAAGGGACCGGGCTGGAGCCCAGCGAGCGGATGAAGTGCGCTGGCCACACCTTGCCCTGGCCAGCCATCGGGACTCCCCGGGGCCCACACTGGCCGTCTCATCCCCTAGGCTGCCACCAGGTGGCGGCCCACGCTGGCCTCAGGACCCTGCGCTCAATCTGTACGTGGGCCCCAAACTCACTACCGCACCTCCCGAGCTACGGGCGTGTTCGGGACGGGAGAGTGTCTGTTCTCACGCGTGCCCTGTGTGAGGGCACGAGGGACTCGCTAGGTCGGCGAGGCTGCAGCGGCTCCCGAACCAGGCTGTCCCCGCATCCCGAGTCCAAGCGCTAAACTTACAGATGCAAGGAATGAGGAGGGAAGGGAGGAGGAAAAGAAGGGAGAGAAGAAGAGGAGAGAAAGGGGAGAAGAAGCCGGGGATTTAGCTCAGCGGCCTAAGCACCTGCCTTGCAAGCGCGTGGTTGTGAGTTCGATCCCCGGTACAAAAAAAAAGGAGAAAAAAGAGAAGGGGAAGAAAAGGAAGGGGGAGAGGGGGAAGAGATGGGCAGAGGCAGAGACAGAAAGAGAAGAGAAGAGTGCAGAGGGAAAAAGCATGAAATGGGAAGGAAAAAAGAAACTAACAAAAGTGACGTTACCGCAAACAAACGCTTTAATTTTAAACGCAACGCTGCAGCCCCTGCGCCTGCCCTCCATCCAGCCGTTCCTGGACATTGCTGGAGGAAGTTTCCTCCACGGCCCGGGTTAGCACCGCGCGGCCACAGCGCTGGAAAGTTTTGATAAGCAAATGCGGCCCTCGCGCGCCCTCTCCATTGGCCGCCGCTTCACCGCCAGATTTTGACACAAATAATCAGATTGAAAATCAGGGAGGGGAACAGAAGAGGGAAAAAAAAAAACCCATAGAGACACAGAGAGAGAGAGAGAAAAGGAGAAGTATCTATTTGTGCAGGGAGTCGTGACGCTGACTGGAGAGTGGTTGTCCAGTCCAGACCGGCTTGGAGGTTCCCACCAGGAGGACCCCCAGAGGGGCTCAGCAGGGGACAGCTCCTAGCAGGTGAGTGCAGAGGAGACACTGCGCCTTTCTTTTGAAATTTGCATGTCCCACTGCCAGCCCTTTGGAGCGGGATGCCTTGTTCCTTTTGTAGTTAGAGGAAGAAGAAGAAGAAAGCGGGCTAGAAAATGTCCTTCTGAGGACGAGGCTTTGTCCCTGGGAGAGGTGGTGAGGAGGGTCCTGCCTGAGATGCCCTGCGCTTGGGTAGGAGTCAGACCTCTCCCAGCCTCGATTCTGGGCAGACAGAGAGCGCCCACAAGCACGGAGTCACTCCACACCCGCTGTCCCAGCGACCTGGGCAGGCACACGCAGGTGCTGTGGGGTTTGGATTGGGGGAGTCTTCGTGGCACAGATCCCCGAGGGCCCCACAGCTCTGGCCAGGCATCATGGAAGTTTCCTGGCCACTTTGGGGGCCAGGTGCCCTCCTCTCCGGAGCCCACTGTGGGGAGAAGCCCAGGCTGCCGGGCGTCTGGGGGAATGGGGCTGTGGTGGGCATGGGGGCTGCCGCCTGGGGTCTTTCCTGTGGGACTGTCCTTAGCCTTTTCTGCTTATCTTTGGCACTGAGGAGAGACACTTAGTAATAACAGGTTTGTTAAGGAGCAGTTTATGGGATTCCCGATGGTATAGCCTGAGGACGGGTTTTTTGGGGGGGTCTGCAACTTTGCAAAATCTTTGAGGACAAATGAGGCGACAATCTGTAGTTGTCACTTCAGAAGCCAGCTCAGCTGCACCTGCCTCCTGCCTGCAGGGAGGTTTTCAAGCCTGACAAAGTGGCACTTCCCTGCGCTAAAGTTCCTGGAGGACTCAAGAGAGCTGTACCCCATTTAGATTTGATGGTGGAATCAGCCAGAGACACCCAGTGCTTCCAGAGGCCAGGGTAAGGCGGGTGAGGAGGGTTCCATTAGAAGCTCAGATAGCCCAGGTCGGCCCGGAAAACCACCGAGGCCAGGGAGAACCTTCTAGACACGGCAGAACGTGGTCACCCCCGGTCTGGCAACAGGCTTTGCAGCTATTCCTTTCCAGGAATTCCGGGCAGCGGAAGCCACTGCTCCGGTATCTATGACTGACAGACAGGAAGTAGTTCGAGTATTCTTATTGTGATAAAACTGACCATTTTAGCTCCTGTTTTTCTTTTTTTTCCTTTTTTTTCTGTGCCGGGGACGGCACCGAGGGCCTCACACACCCCAAGCCAGTGCTGTGCATTGAGCCACGGTTCCAATGCACTCCCCACCCCCATCCACACACCCACACTCCTGGGTCCAAGCAGTTCTCCTGCCTCAGCCTCCCAAAAAGCTGGACTACAGGTGCCTGGCACCACGCCCAGCTCACGCTAACCGTTTTTCAGCTGCGCTGCTCAGTAATAACCAAGGCACCGCCGCCCCCTTCCCCAGAGCGGCTTTATAAGACCCCAGCTGCACAGCCACAGATCACTAACTTTCCTTCCTCTTCTCCCCTTGGATTCACCCAGAGAATTTGCCCCTTCTGGGTGGTCCTATAGGGGTCCCCAATTGCTTGTCCTTTTCCTGGGTAGTTTATCTCACAATGTCCGCAAGGCTCACCACGTTGCATTACAATGTCTCTCCCCTCCACGGATGGACTGACTGACTGAGGGACCACCGTTTGCTTATCTGCTCATTTGTAGATAGAGCCCCTGTGTGGCTTGCACTTCTTGGCAAGTGTGAATCATGCTGCTACAAATTCAGGCGTGCAAACCACTCTCAGAAATCCCGCTCTCGACAGTGTGGGACACATACACACAGGTCGGTTCTGTACTCTACCCATGGGATTTTCTGCTAAAATGACACGGCTCATCTCCCCACGACGCCTCTAGGCAAGGTTTTCTGTGTGTTTCTCCTGTAGCCCTGTGGAGTCTTTAAACATAGGGAAGTCCAAAGGGTCCCTGCAGCAGGCCCCGAGTCAACCCCGTCTTACCCAACCCTCCTGAAAAGGGAACCCGCGTGACGAGGGTCTCAGTCAAGGTGGGTCAGTCCTCCCTGAAGATCAACGAATTCTCCATGGGATTTTAGAGCAAAAGGGAAGTTTAGAAATCTCTTAGCCTAACCGTCTCTTTTGAGAGATAGGGAAGCCAAACCCAGGTCAGTGGCCGATGTGGTCACGAGCCCCAGGTCACAAAATCAGGCTCATCCCACGGGTAGCACGAGCCGCCCCGTTCAGGAAGCCTGTAGGCCTGCTGAGCCGGCGCCCCCTGGAAGTTGGGGTGCAGGGTGCTCCCCTGCGTGCCCTGAGCCCCTTCAGGAAGCGCTGGCCGAGATTCTGCCTCAGGGTTGGGGACCCTGTATCTCGACGACCGAGGGCTATGGAGAGATGTTAACTCGGGGCCTCCTTCCGGAGCCCCGATACCATCAGCGCCTCTGTTTTATGAAGAAATCGGAGCTTCTTTCACAATCTCTGCTCTCAGCTCCTTCTCAGAACCTTCCCGTTGGTCCGTGTGAATCAAAACCGAGTGGTTGTTAATTAACTACGTGATAGGTGATTGGTTCCTGTTTTTTTTTTTTTAACTCCACTCAACAGGACCCAGAAGGAAGTTCACTGGGTGCGTCTGGCTCCCACTGTAGGCCTGGGGGCTTGGCCGTGGGCTTGGCCATGTCACCGTCCCTCTGCTGGGCTGAGAATAAAAAACACTGGGAGGGAAACGGGAGGGATGGGAGCACAGGGAGAGCACCTCCGCCTGCAGGGACCCCGGAAGCCCAGGGCCCTTAAGGCCCCCTGAGTGAGTGGAAAGTAAACGCAGGAGAGCTGTGTCCGGGTCCACTGACCTGGGCTCTCCTCTGGTTTGAGCCTCTGTGGGGAAATTTGTTCCTGACCTGCCTTCCTCCTGCAACCCTCCAGGATCCCAGGTGGAGCCTTAGGGATCTGGACAGGACTTGGGGAGCCAGGAAAGTTGGTTTTTGGGGTCTCTGCCCCGTCACCTCGCTTCTCCCCGTGTGGCAGGTGGCTGTGGTGCAGCCCTGGGCCAGGACTCAAATCCTAGCGAGGCAGGGGCCCTGCGCCAGGTTCCACCATGACTTTGAACAAGGCCTCTCGCAGCCTTGATTCTCCGCGGCCCCCTGGCCCCATGCTTCACCCCAGGGGTCTGTGAGCACTGCCGCGCCCGTCCTCAGCCCCCTGCTCGGCCCTTTTGGTGGGGAAAACACCTGAGGACCTTGGCCTGCACTGGGCACGCAGTGCCGCTGGGTGGGCATGCGCCCGCCATCTGACGATCCGGGGCATATGGGCCAAGACAAGCAGAGCCCCGGCCTGCCTCAGGCTGCCCTGGGCTGTGAGCGGCCCTCCTCCGGAGCAGACGAGCAGGGTCTGCTAGGTGCCCCACCGGCCAGAGCGCATGCTGCCCTGGAGACTTGATCGAGAACCTGGGTTCTAGCTGATTTCCTAAGAAACGGCACATGTGGAAAAATAGCATCTTAACAGACGCAGGCTCGGCCCGGGCTCAGGCCTCTCTGGGGCTTCCTAAAGCCAGGGCCCTGGCCTGGGCGCAGGCAGGCTGAGGGCCCCCTCTTCCTGGCTGTGGGCCCAGGTCCCCAAGGCAGGGCTCAGGCTGCCTTTTCTAATCTCCCTCCTCCCAGCCCCGCTCCTCTGGCCTTATCACCCAGGCTGCACCGAAATCCCTTTCCCGCCTTGGCGGGGCCCCTGTCACCCCTGCACCCTCACTGATGGGTGGGGTGGGCTCTCCTGCACAGCTTGCAGGTGGAAGATGCTCTCCGTCCCCTGGGGCGGGGGTCCGACCCATGGGGGCCCTTCCGCCTGGGCCGGTGGAGCTGTGGCTGGGCTCCCTTCCCGCTGAGAGAGGGTGGGCTTTGGAGGGGCCGCAAGGAGCAAGTACACGTTGGGTGGCTTGAAAAGCACGGAAGGTCATCTACTCCCAGTCATGGGCTCATGGGGTCAGCGAGGTGGGTCCCTCCTGAAGGTCTCTGCCAGCTCCTGGGGGCTGCCCTGGCCCCTGGGGGTCCTCAGATGGTGAAAGCCAGCAGCCTCCCCATGTGTTCCTGGGGTCCGGGCTTCCGTCTTCTTACCGGGCCACTGGTCGTACTGGCTGCAAAGCTCGCCCGCCCCGGGGTGGCCTCATCCCACGTGGCTCCATCTCCACAAAGGCTCTGCTGCCCATCAGGTGGTGTCCACAGGTTCCAGGAAGACAGGGACTTCTGGGGGACACAATTTGCCCTGCCCAGAGCGCAGCTGATGGCAGGAGGAGGCACCGAGACTCTGAGGCACAGCATCCGCTTGTCTATTTGGTTTTTGCGACACTGGGGAGGGGACCGGGACGCTTTACCCCTGAGCTCCACCTCCCTGGCTCCTTCACATTTATTCTTATCCTTCTCAGTGTTCCCACCCGTCTCCCCCGCAGGGAGACCCGCACTGAGGATGCCACGCTCCTTTCTGGTGAAGAGCAAGAAGGCGCACACCTACCACCAGCCCCGCGCCAAGGAGGAGGACCTGGTCTGGTCTCCTGCCCCAAGCCCTGGTGAGTCGGTGCCCCGGGCCAGAATCCTACTGCACCTCCCTGCCTCAGCTTCCCATAGAGCTTCGCTTCCTAACCTGAAAGCAACAGCTCATGAACGCAGAATGATGCCCTGGTCTCCGCTGGTCCTGTCAGGCAGGGCCTCAGGGGTTGGAGCCCGGACGGTTATGATGGAGGGGTCCTAGCTGGAGGTCCCGCCAAAGGCTCGCTGGGGTCCTCCCACTTCACACCCAGCCGGCCGGGCAGAGCCCCGAGTGTGAGCGTCCGGGAGCAGCAGCAGCTGGCCTCCCTCTGGGCCCCGGCTCCCCAGGGTCGGCAGGTGACCCTGAGGTCCTGTCTCCCCACAGGGGCCGGGGACCAGGTTCTGAGTGGCAGCCCCACCCTGGGCACGCTGCTCCCGAGCCCGTACTGCAGCTGGAGCCATGTGAAGCAGGAGCCGGAGGTGGGGCCAGACCAGAGCTTGCCCAGGACGGCTGCGGTGCCAGGTGGGTGCCCAGCTCGGGACCTGCCCACCGGCCCAGCCATCACCCAGGGCGAGGAGAGAACGCATGCCGGAAGCAGGGTGCCTTGGGGTCACCAGAGGCCACCTGGAGTGCCTGGCTGATATTGCATACTTTGTGACAGGGGCTCATTCATCCCCAGAGGAATGGGGTGGGCAGTACCCAGGGTAAGGGTGGCTCTTCCGGGCTGGAAAACTGTGGAACCACCAGAGGGACACAGGCCCCAGCAGTAGGTGTCCGGGGTCACCATGGCGGTGCTGGGTGGTGCTGGTGCTGGAGTGGGGGGGACCTGTTTTTAGGGAAATTGCCGAGCACATGACCTTGTCTCTGCAGAGGGGCCCATGGTGGCCTCGAGACCGCAGGACAGTGACTCGCCGCTCTCCGACTCACCCCCTTTCTACAAGCCCAGCTTCTCCTGGGACGCCCTGGCCTCATCCTACAGCCACAGCTTTCAGCAGACGCCGTCCACCATCGAGTCGGCCTTCCTGGAGCGCGCCGTGAGGCTGTACGGCAGCCCCCTGCTGCCCAGCGCTGAGCCGGCCCTGGACTTCAGCCTGCGCTACTCCCCGGGCATGGACACGTACCACTGCCTCAAGTGCAGCAAGGTGAGCTCGGAGTTGGCCAGGAAGCTGAGGCAGGGACGTCTCGGGACTCGCGGCAAGACAGCCGAGGTTGTGGCAATGTAGTGTCCCCTCCCTGCCACCACCCCTGCCCAGCTCAGCCTCTGCCTCTGTCCAGGTGTTCTCCACCCCGCACGGGCTGGAGGTGCACGTCCGCCGCTCCCACAGTGGGACGCGGCCCTTCGCCTGTGACATCTGCGGCAAGACCTTCGGCCACGCTGTCAGCCTGGAGCAGCACACGCACGTCCACTCCCAGGTGAGCGCTGCCTCAGGGAGCCCGCGGCTGGGCTTCCCCGCCAGGCCTGGGAGGTCCCAAGGTTTAGGGGACCCTCAGTCCCCACTTCCTCGGGGCCAGACCCCCGACACCCACTGCTAGCCACGTGGGGTCTCCGACCGACAGAGCTGGCTTTGCGTGTGATCGGAAGCGGCTCTGCCCCGATGGGAGCTGGGAGCAGTGCTCAGAAACGCCCTGTCCCCTGGGTGGCCAGGTAGGTGTCCTCGGTGTTGACCTCGACTCCCTCAGAGTTGGGTGGTGGTGGGGGAGTCCCATCACAGTACCCATTCCAGGAAGGGCCCCTTCTGGGATGTGGGTCACCAACACCTTGGTAAATGGGAATGACTGGGTAGGAGGAGCAGATGGCCCTGTCTGAAGACTCCGCTCTGGGTTAATGGTGACAAAATGCGAACTCCTGTAAAACCTCTCAGATGAGTCAGTCCATCAGTCAGTCAACAAACAGTAGTCATTACATGGAGAAGGGTACTGTGAAAACTCCTCCCAGGAGGTCATCAGGCCCTGAGCCTCATACCTGGAGGCAGGAAGTCGGGGTGGCTCCTGGGTTCTGCTCCTCCAGGCCCTGCCCTCAAGGCCACCCCAACGGAGTGTCCTCTTTCTCAGGGGATCCCGGCCAGGTCCAGCCCCGTGCCCAGCTTGGCTCTCCCGGGCCTCGAGGCCCCACCTGCTCCTGACCCCCCGGGGCCTCGTTTCCTCCGGCAGGAGCGCAGCTTCGAGTGCCGGATGTGTGGCAAAGCCTTCAAGCGCTCGTCCACCCTGTCCACCCACCTCCTCATCCACTCAGACACCCGGCCCTACCCCTGCCAGTTCTGCGGCAAACGCTTCCACCAAAAGTCGGACATGAAGAAGCATACCTACATCCACACGGGTGAGTAGGCCGCCCTGCCCCAGGACAACGGACAGGCCCAGGGGGCTACAGGGGCAGGCCAGGGAACAGGCCCAGGGGACTGCAGGGGCGGGGTGGCCGGCATGCTGCCTTCTGGGAGCGCTGGGTGATGGGAGATGCTTGGTCAGCCACTTGTCCACTTGCATGCCTACTCATTCACCTACTCATCCCTGCATCCATCAACTCATCCATCCCCTCTCTCATCCATCCCCTCACCCATCCATCCCCTCACCCATCCATCCCCTCACCCATCCATCCCCTCACCCATCCATCCCCTCACCCATCCATCCCCCTACTCATCCATCCCCTCACCCATCCATCCACTCATCTACCCCCTCGTCTGCCCCTCGCCGTCAGCCGAGTCCAGTGCCCTCCGATGGGGGTTCTGCGCCAGCTGTGGGCTCAGTGGGTGCACAGGGGCCCTGCCCAGCGGGAGGGGTC